>VZTF01003806.1:946800-1008548 GCA_013397755.1 Cnemophilus loriae | reverse complement strand
AAGGGAAGGGAAGGGAAGGGAAGGGAAGGGAAGGGACTTGCAGAGGAAAGGACCTATAGTGACCATGTAGTCCAACTGCCTGATCAATTCAGGGATTGCCAAAAAGTAAAGCATATTGTTAAGGGCATAGTCTAAAAGTCAGGCATCAGTCACCTCTCCTGAGTTTGAGTTATGCAGCTCTTCACTCATCTTTGTTTTCAAAAGTGATTTACTGAAAGTAAATTCTATTCCACTTAGTGATAATCCAAGTATTTTGTGGCAAAAAGCCAATCAGAGAATACATGTGTTACTGAAGAGAAACACAACTGTTAAGCTCAGTATATAAGATTTGCACACATAATCAAGAATGACTAAACATCAAGGTTTAAGAAATGAAAATCAGCTGTTTTCTACTGAATTCTCATATTGAGAGTTTATGACATTTTTTCTCCCACAGTAAAATACATTTAAGTCTTCTACTGTAGTTGGGTATCTGAGCAATAGTGCCTAGTAATTTCTTTGCTAAATGTCTACCAATATTCATGTCACTTGAAAACAAATTTGTTTTGTTTCGTTTCTGTTTTGAGGGACCATAAAGTTCCATGTCACTGTTGTTTATTGCTGTAGTTTGATCTCACAAAGAAAATATCTAAAAATATACTGACATTGTTGGTGCTTTCCACTACTTCACAGATAAGGTAAAGTTTATTAATAAACATAAACACAAACTCCAAACATCTTAAAATAAACTTTCAAATAAACAGTAATCAGAACATAAAAGTCCTATCAGTTTATTAGGCAGCTACTGATTAAAGCAGTGACTGTGAGTCAAATATACATTTTTTAATAAAAAAGGTACTTCAGTCTTGATCTCTTTGTGTCTTATTCAAATTCAACATGCAAATATAAGAAAGAAAACAGCCATCCATGATTGTTTCATCATAGACCACAAAAG
This sequence comes from Cnemophilus loriae, assembly GCA_013397755.1. Taxonomy (NCBI): domain Eukaryota; kingdom Metazoa; phylum Chordata; class Aves; order Passeriformes; family Corvidae; genus Cnemophilus; species Cnemophilus loriae. The sequence goes on along the minus strand of VZTF01003806.1, from coordinate 1,007,614 downwards.
AATTCATCTGTTTATTTTGACTTAAAAATATTATTGGAGAGTTTTTCACTGACAAGGTTGACTTAGATAGTAAACAATGGTCTGCAATTCATTATTTCAGGAAAGATATCTATGAGGTCTAAGCTAAAAATCCAATAAATCACTTTTTTTATTGCTTAATGCAGCAGCTGAGAGTAATATAAGGTTACAGACCTGCAGTTTTACTATTGGCGTGTTTCAGGTCTTTCTCAGAAACACAAACTCAAAATATCCTAACACATGATTTTTTGTCCCCAAAAAACAATGACTCTAGGCATATTTTGACCCATGATTATTCTATGGATAATAACAAAGACATAATAAAAATAGGTGCTAAATAAAACCACTACTTTAGAAAGATTACAAAAAGTTATATCAAACTGAAAATTATGGTATGAATCATGTAATGACACAGTTTCCAACACAAACTGGTTTTGCCTGTATGGCAAAGCACTATTCCAATTTGCATATAAACACACTTTTAGATGCAGGAGCTCCAGCAGTCTAATCTGCTCAACTCACAGTGAACTTTCACACCATTTTCAGAAAAAGGGACATCATTATCATACTGAATTCCTCAAAAATTCTACAAAATGGACCGGACAAAATAACAATAATGTTAACAATAATACGTGGCCTGCTCATTACCAAAGTAACTGAATGAACACATGACCTGAGTGTTACTAAATGCAAAACAAGCTATACAGGTGAAAAAAAAACAAAACAGCAAATTGGGAAGATGACCTCAAGAAAAGGGCCAACTTATCAATCATTCACAAATAAATAAAAAAGACTATGCTTACTAGTGAGCTGTACTTAAGCAGTAAACAAAAGATTAGAATTTGAAAAATATGGAACAGAATGAAAAGCAGAAAAAAAAATTATAGTGCAAATCATCAAGAATATTGTAGGAAGTAATAATTACTTCCCTTCGAACAAAACCTCAGGGTTAAAAAGAGTTCAGAGATAGTGGAACAGTGAGATGGGTTAAGGATTTAGAAAAAAAGCCTGAGGAACTAAAAAACTGTGACTGATTATTTCAAAATGATGATGAATAAAGATTATTATATTGGAGGTACATGAAATAATGAACAGTATATGCGAAAATATATTGGGAGCTTCTGTTCTTCCTTTTGCAAAAAACTGCAAGGCAGGCAATGAAATTAAGAAAAAAAAAGTAGTAAACATTTAGTCATAAATGCATAATTTATGCATGGAACTCATCAAATAATGTTGCAAAAAAGTAAAGAGATTCAAATGACTGAATAATTGTTAGAGTATCTTATTGAAAACATATTCAATCACTAAGTTAATAATACAACTAAAGACAAAAGTCAATCCTTTACAAAGTATGTTGGAGAGTTAGGAATGTGAGATACCCTGTGCTTCACAGTTTTGGTCCATTTGCAACTACAAGAAGAAATTTTCAGATAATTCTGCACTTCAGTGGAGGGGTTTCCCCTTCTTCCCACTGATTCTGGCTGAACCAGGACTCAGAATATAACACGTCCAGGCTGGTCCTCCTTTGATCTAGTATAACAGTTTCAGTATTTAGTCGTTGTGGTGCAGAAGCAGTGCTACAGTATAGATGAGGAACTGGACAAAGAAATAATGCTTCAGGGAAGCTAATACCAAATCGTTGCTTTTCATGTATTTTTCAAGGTATTTAGGGAAAAAAAAATCTGATCTTCTGAAGAGTTACACCAACTCCAGGTTGTTGTCATCTAGAACTGTATGCCAAAGTTTTAATAAGAATACTTCAGAATGAAAAAATTACCATGCAGGACAAAGAGGGCCAAAAGGGCTAGACCACCCCTTCAAAGCATGACAACTTCTTCAAAGTCAAGCAAGCATGGCAGAAGGACAGCAAAATGCATGTTTTCCACAGAGGTTAAAGAATCTTGATACTGGGAAATTTTAAAAGAACCCACTTGGGCACAGTGCTGAGCTACCTGATTCAAGTTGTTCCTGCATGGGAGTTTGGATCAAATACACTTTAGAGGTCACTTCCAATCATAAAGCATAATTTACTTGTATAATAGCCCAGTATGAGTATCTTATCTCAGCCTATACTTCAGCATTCTCAGAGTAAAAGAATCCTTTTTAGTGCTTATCTCCCCATGGAATACAGGGTTGCCTCCTAGTTTGCTGCCAATCTCCCAGTATACTCAATATCACTTTTTCCTTAGTCATATCATTATGGCTAATATAGCAAATTCTAACTCTAATTTTCAATCATTTCTTCCAAAAGATTACCAAGCATTTAGGATATTTAATTTTTTTTTTCCAAAACTTAACTACTACGCATGTTTAAGAAAACATCTTGTTTCGGTAGTTTCTAATTGCTAAATCTCCTTGGAGTAGTGACTAGCAGTCACCTACTGTACTGGTATTTTGGAACTAAAATTATGTTCTGCATTAAAATGCCAGACAAAGATATTCTATTTACTTATATATTTTCATAAGCATTGAAGACATGCTACTTTTACATCTAAGAAAAAACAGTATGTGTTTCATCATTATGGTACAAGTCCTAATATTTAAGCTGAAGAGCATATATTCCTCTTAGGTAAAAGACATGTTCAAAATAATACAAATATAGAGAGATAAAATTACCACAGAACTTTGGACAACATAGAGGATGCAGTAGGAGGGATAAAAGTTATTCATAAGCTCATGAAGCTCCTGTACATAAAGTAACCATGCTTATTCAAGGAAATAAAGCAGCATAGAAACATAAATCAGCGTTTTGTTTTCTTTGCCTTATTTGTTGATTTTGCTAGGGGAAGCTCTTCAGAAGCACTAGAGATTATGAATACTGAACTTGAAAATTTTTGTCTCAGCTTGACCCTTACATCCTTCCAAAGTACTGGGATGAGTGGGAGATTGAAAAATAGATTCCATGGCAATGTGGTGGAAGGAATAAAATCAGTGAGAGGTATAACCAAAGTACAAACTATAGCTGAGCCCTGCTGTTGGAGGGCTTCTGTTAGACATTAAAGGAAACAATGCTGTGAAGTAGATGCTAACTGTAAGAAGATACACCAGAAGCTCTAAAGGTTTAAGTGCTTCATTTAATAATAACTTATTTGTGTCGAAGCTACTGACAGTAACTTATTTTAAAGTAAATACAGCTATGAAATTCCTGCATCACCTACTGTAGGGTGCATCCTATCACGTAAGCAAATACTTAGAGCAACAGAACAGAACACGGCAGACATGACAGCATTTGAATAGGTAAAATGGATCATAAAATTAATAGATACGTACGTATCATTGGAAGGATTCAAAACATCTTTAAAACCTTATAGTAGGCATCTACTGCAAGAACAAGGACGGTTCTGTGTCTGTATTGGTATTTCAAGAAACCTTCAATAAAATGGTGCATCCCCACCTGTGAAACCCTACTGTAATACCTCTGGAGTGAAGAGCTACAGAAGAGACAGGGGTGTGATTCTGGGCGTAATTCTGAACGAGAGTCTAGCTCATTACATGTGAGAAAGGTCTATGTTAGTGCATTAGTCAGGGGAAGTATGCTTTTGAAATAAATCTCCCTATCATCCTCACTAATAACATAAATGATCTTGGAGCACTTGAATTGGATTCCATTCAGATAAAGCTAAATCAAAAGATGTGCTCCAAGAGCCAACTTAGCCTATTCCAACTGCCAATGGGTATTCAATGCATGGAATCAAAGCACGGATACCCAGACACAAATCTCCCATAACCCATATGGTATGGATGCAGAGTTATCCTGAATGACTGTTTTACAGACCTGCTTCTATTGCACCTTAATGTTCACTAAGGTGATGCTAGCTTAAGTTTGTCCTAGGCAAAGTTTCCTCTTTCTCCATTGTCAACATAAGATGCTTCCAAAGGATATTTAGCACAGTTAGATGTCTGAAATTGCAGACATAGAGCACCAAATCCATCAAAAGATTCTCGTGGAGACTAAAGAGCAACAGGATAACAAGGAAAGTCTTTAATATAGGAGTAACTTGTTGAAGTACAGTAATGAGGGATAGAACTGAGTATTCAGTTTCTGTAATGTGGAGAGGTTACTAGTATGATTCAAAAGGGGTTATGGGCTGTCCCATGCTGTTCACTATATTTAAAAAATAACTAGAAAAGGGTGACAGCATGATAGATTAAATTCATTATTGGTAAAGGCAGAGTAATACATATGAGGGAAAACAATAAAACATCCTAATTATACGATCCTGAGAGTAGTACTCAGGAAAGAGATCTTGAAGCCCCTGCAGATAGTTACCTGGAAATGCAGGAAAAGCTTCTGGCAACAGTAAGAAAGGCAAATAAAATGGTTGCAATTATTAGTAAACATTGAGTAAAGGTCATAAAGCTTCATTACGTCAGATGACAAATTCACCATGCTTGGTTGCTGCAAAATTTTGTACTCACATGACTCTAAAGAGGATGTAAAAAAAGTTGAGAAGATAAAGAATGGGACAGCATGGATTACACAAGGTGCAGAACATTTTTTCATAGTGGAAAAAATTTAGTGGGCTAGAACTGTTCTGTTTAAACTGATGACTGAACAGCATACATCAGAAACCATGAACAGCAGAGGTGTGAATTGATAACAATACTTCAACTCTCTTTTTCAAAGTACAAGGGAAAAATAAACAATCAGGAATAAACTTAAGATCAAGGGAAGAATTTTTTTTTCATAAAATGCATAAGGAAACAACAGAGTTTACTGACAAAGTATATTGTGGAGACCAATTAATAAATACATTTAAGAGGATTAGGAAAGGTCTATCCAGTCTTCCTAAATGCAAACATTTTTACACAACATCCCAATTAGGAAGCTATTAAGCTACTGAGAGTTGGAAATTGGGAGGGTATTCTGGAGAATACAGATGAAATATTTGCCTTGTTGATTATACTTTCCCCAATGGTGGCATCCCAATCACCTTTAGAAATGAGACTAACAGACCTTTGACTGAGAATAATAGGGTCTCGTTCTTATGAATAATAAGGTATTTAAAATTTTCTTGGACTCCGAATTGCAAGGAGAATACGATCACTGGAATTTTAAAACTACTTTGGGTAACAACTCTGAATCTGTATTTTTAATATTCACTGAATTCAAGTGTAATCTTTTTTGTTCTCATTCAGGACTGGGATTGTGCTTATTAAAAATGAATAGAAGGCTTTTTATCAACTTCAGTGAAAGGCCTGAAATCCAGTTTGAAGTGACATGTATAATTGTCAGTCAAATATATGAACTGAATGTGAAAAATTAAAAAGAGAAGGTCAATTCTTCTCCATATAATTTAGTAGTAGAAATAAACCAGGTATTACCCCTGCAACTAGGCAAATGACATCTATTTATATGTCAAAGTAACTTTAAAGGTACAATATACCAAAAGTGAATGTAGAATCAGACTACCAAGGAAACTTACTTACCTCTCTCCCTAATAGAAAATACAAGCATCACTTCATTACCATGCACTCTGAAACTAACCACAAAATGAAGGAAAAATACTAGAGAAGACATGATGGAAAAAATCATGGAGAAATTAATGTTGGAATGCTGAATTTACAGCAAAATTCAATAACAGTAATATTTAATACATGGGTTTTTTAATTTCCAGAAGAAAACTTGTCAGAATTATCTCAAAGGTAGAAGTATGTTTGCAAACTGTTCTAGCCATTACGAATACCCCTACTTTAAGATAAATAAAGCCTATTTTGTAAGAACAGTAAGACTTTTCAAAAAACAATGCAACACTGCTTAAGGGAAAAGTTTAGGTACGCAACAAAAATCTCTCTCACTTGATATTGAACTATTACACTTTCATGTACTGCAATATGAATATGACAGAATGCCTACCAGACTATTTAAAAGGCACACCAAAAAGTTCCTATTAATTGCCACCAAGACCTCCACACAGCCAAATCACACAATTATAATCATGTGTTTTAAGACAACCGATAATAAAAGATATACAGCAACTTGGGCAATGCATCATTTTGTGGTATAAAGGTGACAGAAGAATCAAAGTTTTACTATTAATGACAAACTATAAGATCATATGAAATAAGCACCAACACAACCCTTAGCCTGACACTGAGATCTCACAAAATACCAGTGCTTAAAACTGTCTAGCCAAAACCTGATATATCCAGTAAAAATCTGATCCTATGCATCAACTTCACCAAAATTTTTGGCAACAGTGAAGTATTTTGTATACTGAAATATCCTTCTAATAAGAAAAGGGCCTTTGGACAAAGTGCCGACTTGTCTAAATGACAGAAGACCCAATAACACTAGAGAAGACATACATACAAACATCAGCGGTCCAAACCAATTTCTATTTATTTTATGGTTTGTGGTTTTTCAAATGGCAGTTCAATAAAAGGGATTTATTCTATAGGCTTTCTGAATATGCAATATCTTCATATTTAAAGCATGTCTATGTCAAAGAAAGGTCTCACTGAAGTCACAGAGACAGGTGATCCCTTCATACCAACTGAATCTACAAGAAAAAATTAGTTCCTCAAATGTTCCCTAGAGTGGTGAAACCAGGCTAGCTATTATATTCAGTATAGGACTTATTTATGGACAAATAATCTAAGAATTTTATACTATGAAAATACAGGCTCATGTGATAAAATGTTCAAAATAAAATTTGGAATGAATATTAATACACCAAGAAAAAACTGTCCTGCCCTCAAAGTTTCATTGCCAAAAGATTAGCTTTCATTTGACTTCATGTATATGCTGCTAATATTTCTTCATTAAAAAAATAAGGTAATAAAAAATGTATGAATTTTTAGTCATTTGTTTACATTAGCCCAAGTACAACTTTATAAAGGCAGATTTAAAATCAGCAGTCTTTAGAGGCAATGTCAAAATTCCCATTTACTTCCATAAAATTAAGTTTGGGAATGAGGTCAATAATAAGACGACAGCTTAAAGAAACTTCACTGCTTTTATCAACATAGATAATGGCATTGCTACCAAGGCAAATAACAGTGTGTTTGTTTTTCTAACATTTCATCTACTTGCCTGAAAAACAGGTTGCAACACGATCATCACAAAAGGAAAGTCAGAATATTTTGAAACAGTTGCATTTTATCCAGGGAAAATATGAGCGAAAAGGATGCATTCTTACTCTTTAGACTAAGTCTATTAAAAGAATGCTAAAGAGAACTGAGCATGCAGATCATCTGGAGAATTCAAATCTTAAAGTGATTAATTAGACCTTATTTTGTCTCGAGCAGATTTACGGAGGTTTTTTCAACTTAGCCCCATTGTTTGTAATTACCAAAATCACACCTCCATTGGCTGGTCCGCATTGCTTCATGCATGAGCAGCAATCTGATTGAGCACTCTTGTTAGGATTCCATTCGTCATTGTAATTAGCCATAATCATAGCCTTCCTGGGTGCATGAGAATGTGCAAACGACCGATTCACAACCCCAACCTATTTGAATATGAATCTTCTCAGTGAGTAGCTATAAAATAGTGGAAACAAAGCAGCTTCTCTAGGGAATTTTGTAAAGCATCCCTGTCTCTGATTCTCCCCCCACTAAAAATGTTCCCTTTTTAGTATTTGAATTCTGTTTGCTAAAACAAGGCTTGCTTAATGAAGACAATGGCTTATTATTTCTTTAAGTGGCACTGCAGGGCCCAAGTATTACAGGGCCAGCTCTTTCAGCCCTTGCCAAGGACACAGGGAACAAAGAGGCAGGCAGTAACGCCAGGCAAATAGACCTCTCCTCACGCTGCACTTCGGGAGCACTTTCCCCAGAGCAGGACCCAGGTCTCGCCTATTCTGGAACTCAAAGACGGGGTCTTTTTCTCGCCGTTCCCGTAAATGGCTCGCCCAGCGCCCAGCCCCGGGGCGGGGGCGGCACGGCGGCCGCGGCCGCATTCCCAGCGAGCCCCCTGACGGCGGCAGCGCGGCCGCTCCTCCCGCCCGGCCCGAGCCCGCGGCGCGCAGCCTGAGCAGGCGGCGGGACCGCCAAGGCTGCTCGCTGCCAAAGCACAGATGCACTTAGGTGGGAAAACAGGAATTTTGACGTCCGCAGCTCTGGCACGAGGATCTAGTTAACTTTTTAACATATTTAGCAATATTTCGGTAAGAAGAAGTCTCAGAGGCACGTTAAGTGTGGAATAACAAGAATTATTACTTAAGTTGCCACATACCTCTGGCCTGGAATGAAATTCTGACTTGTATAATCCCCAAACCAGCCTTTCTTGTATAATGATTATGAATTGATTTTTCTGTTGTTTATTGAGGAAATAATAACATGTAAATAGAGCCTGGGATAGCATACAAGACTGCAGTTTTGTTAATATTTAATTTTGAAATTATAATCCTCTTATGCAATATGTTACACTAGTTTTTCTTGCTACAATTTCTTGTTTCCAGAGCCTTCAATTTAATAGAGCAGCTATGCAATGGTATTTTATTAATGCAAATATTTTATTCAACTAGCACTATTAGTAAAAATATTAATCAAAATAATAAACTATAGATTTACTAAACATTTAAGAGGAAAGTCCCTTCAAATGATCATATAACTGATCTCACAATATTAAACTTAATTTCAATGGAATATAAAGCCAAAATATTATATATGGGTCTCTACATATGTAGAAGAAATGGCAAGTCCAAGTGTTTCACACTTGCAGTCTTGAATCAGGAATTGATAATTCTTGTAATTAACACAACAGCTTTTCTCCTTAATCAGTCTAACACCTTCATGAAAAAAAAAACAAAAAAACAAACCAAAACAGAAATCTCAGGATTTATTGTAACTAATAAATAGGATAATTACTAGATGACATATTAAATAATTTTGTAGATTGATTTTCACTGATTTAGAAACCTTGCTAAATGTGGGGCTGGGAGGGTTGACGCTTGTACTATTTCTGGGGAAACAACTGCTTTCAGTGTGGAGCTATGCTGTTTGGGTGACTGGTGAAGTCTACGGTCAGATCACCCTGAAGAAACTGCAGCATGGAAGAGATGCAAATTAAATCCTGTCAAATGTTGCTCTGCCATGCTAGCTCAGAAAGTAGTTCCATAGCAACCATTTCCCTGTCAACCCTTACAGTCCATGCTAAAGAAGCTTTCCCAGATGCTGAAAAAACAGTATTGTTTCAATTAGAATAGCAATTACTTTTAAAGTAACAGTATTCAGCAGGCTGCAACATAAAGGCATCTAGTAACACAGATGTTTTTGTCCTCTCAGGCTTCCCCATTACTTCAGAACAAATGGAAATCTGGGGAGCAAATAGGACAAATGCAAAGTTTCGTGATGGTAGCTGTTGCTCTCCTGTTTCATCCCTTTTTCATCCCTTTGGGTACATCTTGGCATGATGCTGCAAACACTCTGTGTAGGCATTTGTATTCTGACGTCACCACTGGAAACCTAACAAGATTGCAGGATCATCTCTTGCCTTCAGCAAAGAACCATGCTGAATAAACCTCTTATCTTAATATGCAAAACATTTAAGCATTGAGACAGGCAGTTCAGAGAAGTGTTGCTACTTTCTTTGGGTTCAGTTTTGATGATCAGCTAAAGGAAACAAGTTTCTGATACTTCTACAGCACATCTCTTCAGTAACTTTTTTTGTAAAGGAAATAGGTGAAAGAGATTCTTCTCAGTTCATTGAGACTTATGTCACTCATTACTATTTAATTTAGATTTTAGGACTTTATCCTCCATATTTGACAGATGTTTTGCCAAATCACTAGAGAAAAAACTCTTTAAATTCTTTATATCAGTACATGTAAGAACATATTCCACTAAAACTAAAAGGTGGTAAATGGAAGAAAACCTTTTAGCTCATTGCATAATACATAAATTGTTAAATTATTGCAATATGGAATAAGATATAAAGTATTGATGAATGATCATTCTATTATAACCTATTCCATATAGATTTTTCACTGCAATATTCCACCAAAATATTTTAACCATTTCCTGCATTGAAAGTCATCAAAATAGGAAGAATGAATGATTGCTCTTCTCCTGTGCAATCTATATAAAAAGTGTGTAGGGTGGGATTTGCATATTCCATTCAAACGGTAACCATTAAACAAAATACTTGGCATTGTTTGTGAACACTTTGGAAGAGTATCTTAAACTTATGCCTCTTTCTGTGAAGTTAAAGGATTCTTCCTGTTTATGCCCTATGCTTAACTTGGCCCAGAAAGATGAGATACTTGTTATATGACCAACCCCCTTCTCAACAAATTTTGAAATTCTGCTGCAATGGATGTCAGCTTGTTAAGAAAGTTTCTGCTGTCTCAATATATTTTTTCTTTATGTGTATGATAGATTCACTTTTACTCTACTGCTTTTTTTCCCACAACTGTGTGGCAACTGAACATTTGTGCAATTTAATGTTTCAGTTGCTACTAAAAGCTTTTCAGTAAAGTTTATTAAGAAAGACTAAGGTGAAATGAAATTTAGATAACTCCGCTTCATTATTCTGTAATATTTCTTATGTAAGTCCAGCCGACTGAAAGCATTGTTTGAAAAACAGAATAGAGATGATATTCTGAGCTAGCTACAAAATACATATTTTTCTATAATTCTCTATATTTTAATACAATTTTTATAGATGTATTTTTATATAAGTATATACATTTACATGAATATTTATATGTATGCTTAATTATTTGAGTCTCTTCTCAGCTGCAACTATTCCAAACTGTTCTCTCAAACCACAGATTTCATGGGATTATATTTATGACCCATACTTTCGAGTAGCCCTCTGGTTGCATAAACACAATACTGTACTGTTCACTTTGTACTCTGTGTTCCATAAAAATGAGATTTTGTACCAATGTTATTTTTTGTCATATACCAATATCAGACTTTAACTAGCTCATTTTCCTTGGGGTCTCCATATAGCAATGCACTTGACTGACCTGTGTAGATAAGGAATAGTGATTAATCTTAGATTGGTGTCACACAAAGTTGTAGTTAGAGCAGAATACTTGATTTTAAGTTGGCCATCTCCAGCATGATTCAAGACAGAAATCACACACATCACGTATTTTAATTTCTTACTAAAATGCAAGCAATTGAGAATAAGTAGCCATAAACAAATGTGCTGGTTCTTGATTCTGTTAAAATAAAAAAAAAGCAAAACATTCCTACTGTAACCATCGGAATAAGATTAGGCTTCAAAATATTAAAAGGCATGAATAATAGCTGCATACTGAAAGGTATTTTATTCAATATATATTGATGCATAAGGTTTCACAGCTCTATGAAAAGTTTAAGATATAACAAATAGTCTTTTAATAGAGATGGAAATATTCAATTTTGGGTTTTGATTTTTTTCTTATTGAGAGGTAGGAGATTTTATTTTTTACTTTAATTTTTTTTCCTTAAATGAGATAACCCTAGATTAATCTCTGCAGAAATATTTTTTCTTTAAAATTTGTCTATCAAATTCAGGATGCTAGAATGAAGTTACAAATAGTTAATATGGCATTACAAAAGAAACTTGCTTCACTTTCATTCTAGAGGACTTTCAGTTTGTTTCTGCACTGCACAGAGCATGATAGAAGATATTATGCATTTCTCTTTGGGACTGCAAAAATACAGGCAGGCAGATAAATACTGTAGTCGAAAATCACAGGACAGTTCTGAAGTTGCACCGCTGAGTACTTGTTACATTTACTGCACAATCTAAAATGCGATCTTTTGTTTTTTACAAAGATGCCATAAAGTTTTTAGCTATAGAATCAACTTCTCTCAACAGTGATGATTTACACATTCTATACTAAGGTCCCATCAGACAAGATATATGGTGTAAATTCATTAGCAGTTTGGTGTCTACAAAACCTTTGATTCTTTGGCTAAAGTGGCTGAAAGATATGGTCGTGCTAAGAAAGAACTTCAGGAAAAGAAAGAATAATTGAAAGATGCATTGGAGGACTATGGATGCCCCCTTTCTGCCTCTTGAGAAAAAAAAAAACATCTAAGGCCATAGAGTATTTTACATGAAAATTTCTGTATGTCTACTCCTTATTTTCCAGGGACCACACTTTAGAGACCTGGATTTGATTTGTAGAATTGCCAAGCAGAAAAATAACGAGGGTTTGGTTTGGTTCGATTTCTGTCTGGAAACTACATTTTCTGTGTTTTTAACTGAAATATTTGTTTCATTTTACTGAAATAGTATGCTTTGATTCTAGGCAATTTTAAAGCATTTAATTTAAAGATTTGAAGAATAGTTTCTAAAGTCTTTCAATTAGAGCCCTCATAAAAATTGTATAAGTCAGCAGGAGCTGAACAGAAAAAAAAATAAAATTAAGTAATCTGAACAGTCAGGTCTTAGAATAAAATTACCAGCTTCTAACTGATCACTAAATTATTAAGATAATTATCAGGATTAGGTTACAGTTAGAAATCTAATACAAAGTCTCCATCTGTGACCTTTCTCTTTACCTGCAAGACAGGTTTAATAGCATAAACTGTGTAAAATAAAACTGATGAACATTTATGAGGTGATCTGATATAACATGAGGCCACTATAAAAAGCACAGATTATAAAGATATAAACCAAAATACCCTTCATGCAATGTTCCTAGAGACCACTGATTAGATATTTTATCTTTTAAAATTGTACACATGTAAAAAATGGATTTAAGATATCTTCCCTCCCTCCTTCCCTCTGCTTCCTCATCTACTGCCAGGGCTCACGCTCCTTTCAGTTGCACCAGTACAAACATTTCTGTGGCTGCTGTCAGCTTACTGTAATGACCTAGATAAAAATAAAACTAAAAGGAAAGAACCCCACAAAACCAAACCAAAACCAAACCCACCACAAATGCATTTTTTACTGGTTTTAAGACCTATCATTATAGTGATCTGATTAATAGAATGAAACCTAAGTGCAACCAAGGGAGCATTGAACTGTGGCACAGGACATGAACAAGCAGATGGAACTTTTTTAATCTGGTTCTGATGCAACGGCAAGTGTCCATGTAGTTCTATCTCAAGTGAACCATCCATCCTGCATATTAGATCAAATCATATCCTAAGGGAAAAGTATATGATTCTGTAGTAAAAGAGCATGATAATGAATCAAAGTATAGTTTTTGTTGATTGTGATGTATGGCATTTCCTAGTTTGTTAAAAAAGCAAATGAAAATCTAAGATTTATGTGGCATCATACTAGCATGAAGAGGATTTACTGGCAGAGACAGAACATGTAATCCAAAACTGTGACCATTTCAATATTAATAAGGATACACTGTTGCTCACTGTCCTTGGGAATGGAAGAACAGAACAGTAATTGAACACAGAAATTTTCCCACAAATCCAGTGGTATCATCAGAACATATAGACTCAAAAATCCTGATTACCACCATTACTTTATCCTAGTTTTTCTAGTCCAGTATCTCCATTTGAGAAATCTGTTTTTAAAAACAGTAGTTATTCTTGCAAATAAAACTACACACAAGTAAAAGGAGCCCAAATATTACCAGCTTTAATCATTATGATCAGGTATCCTTTTCAAAGGGCAGTTGGATTTATATTCCTTATTCTGGTCTTTCCTTAGTAGAGAAACAAACTGCAGTCAAAGGAGGAGCACAGGCAGATCCATAAGCCTAGAAGGATTTTTGAACCTCTAATCTTAGATGTTATCTGCTTGTCCAATACTGCATCTTTAACACCTTCCAGACATTTCTATAGTTGTGTAATTTCTACAGTTTATGATTGAAAAGTCATCTTCACATTGGCCATTCTAAATTACCAAAATAAACCAAATATTAATAGGAGAAAAGAACATAGGTATATTTAAGCACTCCAAGACAGTAAAACAACAAACACAAACACATGAAGAAATGCAGGGTTCAAAGAATCAATCTTTTGTTTCTTTAAGTACAAAATGACATATTGCCTTTTTGATATTATTGGTGCACGAACATGTGTGCACACCCACACCAGACCTTGGAGAAGATATTTTTGTAGCAACACTTAAGTCACTATTAAATTTCCTATAACATATGGATTTTATATTTCCATTTTACATCCCCCCAAAACGTGGAAGGCAAAGCCCAACATTAAGAATGATGAGTAAATGAGAGCTTAAATTTCAAGGTACCTTTAGAAATGTGAAGAAACATTGTGGCATTCAACAATAAGAAGTGCAAAGCCCTGCAGCTGGGATAGAACAACCCCCCATACCAGTAGAGGTTGGGAACTGACTGGCTGAGTAACAGTCCTGCTCCCTTGAGGGTTACGCTGATTGCCACGCTGTAGAACACCCAGCAGTGCTCCTGTCACAAGCAAAGCAAATCGTGTTCTGGGATGCATTAAAAAGAATGTGGCCAGCAAGTAAAGGAAAAATATTCTCCTTTAATAAAGAAATGGTGAGGCTATACGTAGAATACAATGTCCTGTTTCCTCACCACACCTTAAGAAATACATTGAGAAGCTGGAAAGATGTTCCAGTTGATGGTTACCAAAATAGTTGTCAGATAAACTAATTACTATTCCATATATTGCCTATAGGTTCTGGTATTCAATAGCTTGGCAGGAGATTTGTGAGGTATTAGATACTTTTTTCCTCATTAGTTTTTTAAGTTAAAGAGAAAACAGATAAGCCTGTCTACTTCAGTCACTTTTAGAACCTGATTCTACATGACAGGTACTGCTAAAAGTCTTCTAGTCATTCGTATCACATGAAATCTAGAGGCCCAAAGCACTTTGTACATTGTCAATAGACTAATCATACTAATTTTAAACATTTCTGGCTTTCCTGTATGAAAAAGGGATATTCCTCAGTAAACTACATCAATACCAAAGCCTTCAAGAAGAATTAAACTGACATAAGTTTAGAGAGCTTTTAGTGTGTTGACTGTAGATCTAAAGCTGGAGGTGTTTTTACATTTATCATTTAGTTATGGTAAATTGAACATGAACATAAATCTCAAACATCTTATGAATACAGTTGTAAATTTACCTGATATGGCTAGAGAGCGGTAACAAGTATGTACTGAAAAATACACATGAATATATAAATACTGCACATGGTAAAGATGTGGTTTTAAGTTAAAGGAATGTTAAGAATATAATAGAACGAATTAAGTCTGTTAACACATTTAAAATTGTAGCATTATTTTTGTGCCTCACTTTCTTTACCAGTAAAACACCTATGTTTCAGAAGCACAGGGAAGTCTTATTCATTAAGCAGCAGTATCTTATGACATTTTCAAAAGGAAGGTAACGCAGAAATACAAAATAATAGGCTCATCCATCTAATTTCACAGAATCACAGAATAATTTACTTTGGAAGAGACCCCTGGAGATCATCTCATTCAATTCCCTGCCCCAAACATGGATAACTATTTTTCTACTACCCAGCTGAAATTTTCCTTATTGCAAATTGTGACTGCTGCCTTTTCGCTTTCTGTTGCGCACCACTAAAAAGTGTCTGGCTCTGCTCTGTCTCCTCCGTAACAGCCGTTTAGGCTCTGGAAGACTGCAATTAGATCTCAATTAGCTTTCTCTTGCCTAGACTAACCCAACCAAGAAAATGAACAGAGGATTCTGAAATAAACTCTCAAACTAAACGAGATGGTGGGAGTTTGAAAGGACTGCAGAGTGGTTAATGATCTAGGAACCATTCATGAAGTGAATAATAGTAACAACTGGCCCAAAGACCTGATGACCAGGAAAAGTAATTATCTTCCAGAAATTACAGAACAATAGTTATTACATCCCTAGATGGTAACAACATTGAAACTTAAAAAAAAATCCATACCAAAACAAAAAGCTAAAATGAGCATTGGATAGGATATAGATATAGCACTTTTTGCTATGGAGGAATGACTGGTTTGAACTTATTTAAATTCTTGAAATATCAGTAAAGTTGTAGGCAACTGGGGAAATATGTGATATTACAAGCTGCACCTTAACTAGAAGGTGTTTCTTTAGGAGGTCTTGAAAATGGCTTTGTCATGGTTCTTCATAAAAATGTAGCATTTATTGGAGAATAGGTTAAACATTTCTATGAGAAAAAAATCTCAGACATATTTAAAATTAGAAATAAATAGGAATAAAAAGTAAGTACAGTTAGAACAAAGTATTTGGCCCACTAAGTCTGTGATTTAGACAGATTGACTAAAATGGGAATTTGTAAACAAAGAACTTTATTAAAACAAAGAACTATTTGTAAACAAAGAACTATTTAACAACTTTGCTGAGTATTTTAAAGTATTCTGAAACAAGTACTCACAAATGTGACTCAGGTACTATGTATTGCTGAGCAAGTGTAAGTAATTCCATGCAGGTACACAGTATTTCTTGGTAGGTCCTAGGTAGGCCATGGAAGTTCTACTGGTTTAGTGAAATTTTATATGTATGGTACGATATGGAAGACCTGAACCAAGTAATTTTCATATAACATCAGATCAGATCAGACGTAACTCCTTTAAAAAACCCATTTGGAAATAAAAGGCAGTAGTTTTTAGCTAGATAATGTCTTAGAGGCTTATCCTGTTATACCAGCAATTTCATAACCTGCAGGTGAGAATGTGGATATAAGCAAAGACATTTCTTAGCTGATATGAAAATATTGTTTGAAATATAAAACCAGAAAAACCATTCTAATGTGCTTATGCACATTATCCCTTACTCTGTGTAAGGATGGAATAGTTTTGACTTCCTTACAGAAATAACAGCAGTATAAAAGGCTGCCGCTTTATAATGAAATATACATGGGTACAGAATTAATTATTAAAGCAGAAAAAACATGCTTCACTCTTAGACAGAACTCACTTTTACATTCTAAGGTTTATCAGCAAACCTCTTTGATAAAATAAAAGATTAAGAGGAACAGCACAATTCTGGCAGTCCCAACGTGTATTTGCCACCTTTAAATTTTCATCAAATAACCTAATGCTAACCAGTAACTGGAATTTTGAACTACAGCTACTGCAAATCTAAAAATTACGTCACTTCTTGAAAGATATTTTTGAAAGATTATTCTAACCTGATAGTCAACATATTAGATGATATCACCACATTAAGTTATGTTTTAAAAACCTAGATTAATAATCTAGGATTCTTAATGTATAAATAAACAATTACCTGGGGAAAAAGTATGAGGCTGAAGCTCCTGCTCCCCTTGATTGTTATCACTGATGTTATTACTAGTTTTATCTAACTCATGCATCAGGAAGTGGTCAGGCAGTGGGCTGGATCATCATGGCATGTCCCTTCCAACTGAAAGATTCTATTTATTCTATTCTATTCTATTCTATTCTATTCTATTCTATTCTATTCTATTCTATTCTATTCTATTCATGTGAGCATTTGAAATCAACTTCATGCAAAGTCAGTCAGATAGCCTAAACCAGCTTCTGAGGTGGTAAATCCATATAAGTTTGACATTCTATACCTTTGAGAGCAAACTATTGTCCTAATTAGCTGCAACTCTGTACACAAGAACACATAAACATAAACTTGTTTTCTGTTACCATGAATGTCTGGAGACAAGAGATCACTGATGGACAGATGTCAGGAGCTATGCGAACAGGAAGTTGTATTCACTTCATCTTTCCGCAGTTGTTATACATAAGTTAAGGACTTCTGTTAGGTGGATTGAATTTTATGATCTTCTTTTACTGTCTCACAAAAATAATATATGAAATTTATCACAGCTGATGAGAAATATATTGCAAATAATATGCTATGCATTTCTGATTTAATTTGTGAAGGAATTTTTTTGAGTAAGTTCAAGTTAAAAGGTTACTAAAAATCCATGCATAAATTCAAAAAAGATCAAGGTTTTTCCTTATCAGATAAACTTTATCTAAAGAAAAAAAAATTTTTTTCTCATTTTGGGGAGGGTTTGTAGTATCATGACTCTGGCTATATGCTTCTTATAGTTCGTCAAAAAAGAATAAGACAAATTCAGTGATTTTACTGAAGAGTTTTAGACAACTTATTTTTCCAATCTCTTCAGAAAAGCATCAAAGCATATAAGGAATGAAAAACAGTAAAGCAGAAAGATGACATAAAATACAGATTTAATTCTAGAAAACAAAAATGCAGCTTTCCTCATCTCTAGCTTAAGCTAGAAATTTCCTGCTAAATTAGACAATTGGCAACTCTTATTTGAGCTCAAAATGAATCAACTCCTGAGAGCTGTATGACAGCAAGAATTTTAAACAGGCAAGTTTATTTTAACTCTGAAAGGAGTAAATTAGTCTCAATAATGATGGCATACAAATTTCCAAACAAATGTATAGTATGCCCTTTTGTATAAATTTGTAGTTGCTTGTGCTTTCACCCAAACTGCTGCATAGGAACAGAAGGTCAGAGTTTGGAACAGACATAAAAAGGACTGCAGTTTTCACCTGATTAATATGTGGTTTGGCTTTTGTTGTTTTTTGTTTTGTTTTTTTTTTTAGCAACCATTTGAACTGATCTGTGAACATATTAAGGAAAAAATTATATTAAGGTAAGTTAATGCATTTTGTCTTTCCCACTGTGGAAGCACAAGGTAAGCAACAACTCAAAGGAAACTTAAAATTCACCTGAGTTCAAGTGCAAAATTTACACTCTAGCCTGAGCTTTGTTAAAAGGAATGTTTCTGCCTCAGATATGGGCTTTATCCAGGGCCCCTGTCTACCATTTTAGGAATAATAAGAGCAGCAAGATTCCAATTCTGTTATTAAATGGCAAGGCAAAGTAGGAGTCTCCCATCTAAACAGGCCTTTTTAAGAGCCTGAAAGGACAAGGTAAGAAGGACAGAATAGGAACATCACTTACTGTACAGGCTCATATAGGTATTTATGATTCTGAAATATACCACCACTGGCTTCTGACCCTAGCAGAATTTTTTTGGATATGAAGAGAACAGAGCAATATTGCTGTGTTACTTTTTGACATCAGAACTGTGCTTCAATGCACACAGTCTTCATTATGACGCAAGATTCACTACATTACAATAGAACTCACATTTCTAAGAAGATCTGGGTTCAGACAGAAGTTTAGATTACGCTGGAAGGAACACCCTTTTTTAGCCTCATTATAGCCTGAGAAGATATTAATCTGAATATTTGTATCTCTTTAAAGACCATGATTTGTCATTTTCATTTGTCTTTTTGTAATAGTTCTTTAAATAAGGCATGGATTTACCTGCATATATGAATATAATATTAATTTTAAAAGAATGCATGAGATTTAAATTTATTATTTTTAAGTCTAATGTGCCAGTTAATTGGTGGGTTTAACTCTGATATTCTAAATAAAGAATTCTACCAGGTCCTACAGCTATTTAGATTTTTTCATTGTAGGGAGACTATGTAGCTTTAAAAACTAAGTAAGACACTTTTTTTTGCATGGTATTGAACAAAACCACAGCAGAGCACACTAGCAACCCACAGATTCTGTCACTTAGTACAACTGCACTATTTATAATTCCCCACAATTGCCTGTTTCCTGAGCATTAATGTGCAAAGCTGAAAGCCAAGAGCAACTATCTCATTTAAATATTTAAGATATCTTATTTTTGCTCTGATAAACTACCACATGCTACTACTACTGTCAAAAATTCCCAGTGCTATTTGAAATGTAAATATAGACTCAGTCTTCTTTTTTTTCATAAAATATGTAATTCAATCACCTTAATAGAGATTTTATCAGACACTTTTAAATTAGCTGAGTTTTTAAGATCTTTAATGTCTTGAAGATGCAATAATATTAATTTGAAACTAGCACTTCTTAAGGAAGTGACATCATTATGATTGAAGACAAACAAATGGAAATATCTTTTTCTCATTGTAGGGGTAGGTACATCTCACGGCAATGCTACATAGCGCAAGCAAAAGTTTGACTTCAGAGGGTTTAATCACAAGGCATTAAACACATGCTTAAATATTTGCAGGAACAGATCTCCTTCATGCCAAATTTATATTTCATCAAACCAGGTTGCCAACAACTTTCAAAGGATGAGGGAATTTAGGGAAAGAAAAAAAAAAGTCTAAACTTTACGTCTTGCTGTTTTAGGAAGTTTTCATGAATCTTAATCCAAATTATTTCTGTCCAAGGACAACCTTACTTAATAAGAAAATATGTAAAAGGCATTCTTTACTTAAACCAGATCCTGCTAAGTTATCCTCATGAATAACTTCCCATGACAACAAACCCTTCACAGTTAAGCAAGAGGAGACGCAGATGAAAAAACCAAGATGGAAGAAAGCAAAAGGACAATAAAATAGGTATTATTAGCAAAGAGATACTATTATTTTGCAGAATAACAATGGGAGGAATGAGAGCAGTGCTTAGGCCAGATCAGAACTCAGTAGCATAGTAGATGCGAACAAGAATTTGATGTGAAACATTCATCAAGGATAGTGATGAGAAAATGATACTGAAATGATGATGAATTAATTTATGCTTTGAAAGTAGTATAGGAAATGAAACGGAACTGAGGGAGATAAATTTGCCTCACACACATGCCTAATATAAAGTGGACAACAAAAATGAAACAATGAAAAATTAACAAAATATATAGTGTTTGTCACAAAACTGAGAACAGACATCCACAAAAAATACATTTCCAAAGTAGAGACATTCAATGAATATGGTTTTAGAATATATGTTTCCAGTGATAGTGAACTCTTCTCTATAAATTTATAGACATACAGTGTGAAGTTTTCTTAAACGCCTCACACTCTCCTTTACACATCTTATGGTTTTATAAGCTGTATTATAACTGTTTAACAAATCTCTTCAACACTCTTGCAGCAAAATAAGGTATTCACAATCTGTATTTAATTGTCATATTTTCTTAGCTCAACCTTTTCATCATCTTTAGTCAGTCAATAGCATGCAAAGTATATGAATACCCAGTACCTATTTTGGGTAGTGACTTATATTTATACAAAAGAAATAATAGATAATGATGATCTAGTTAATCTGCACTGCACTGCTCTGCTTTTCTTCACTGAATTTTATGTTGTTCAAAAAGTATGCTTGTCTGTGTAAGCTGGGTCAGGATATCCACGGCTACACAAAATCAGACGATTGCGGAAAGTTACAAAGCCATTTTTTTCTAACAGATGCTACAGATTCCTCAATAAGCAAGAAGTTCATAATTGTAGAGGATGACTCTTCCTGCTATTCACATGAACTTTTTATACTACACCTTTTTGTTTTTCAAGGTAAAATCTGCCCCAATTTTTTTTTTGAAAGACTGTATAATTTCTACATTTCTTTCTTGAATAAAAAATACACTTAACTCTATGCCATTTTTTACCTGAAATGATATTAAAAATGCAGAACTGATATGAAAAAGTAGTTGAAGAAATTATTCAGTATATGAGCCTCAAAGCAGAATGGTCACAGTATATGACTACTAGAAATGAAAACATCAAACACACATTGATTTTTATGCTGTCAATTCCATTTGTTTTGTCACTTGCCAGAGAACTCTGCAATATTTGGGTAAAAGGAGGAAAACTGATAACTAATGGCCAGAGAACAAGTCATCCATTAATTGGATAGGGCTCAGAAATCACCATCAGGGTAGACAGAGAAAATTCATCAGTGCTATGTTTGTGGCACTGAACAAAACTTTCTGACAAAACAACAAGACGCACTTTTGAAGACAGATGTTTCTGCTTGTAGCTTAAAGATTAAAGCAGAACAAGTCCTGGCACTTCTAGATGGCAACCTCTGTAGCTAGGAAGAGCTTACTCCGCCTGAATATAACCAGTATAACAAGAAGTCTTGGCTATATTACCTACTTACTTACTAAAACACTTCCATCTTTAAGAAGAAAGGCATCTGCTTACCTGAAGGAGGAGGAGCAATTTGTTTTTGTCCTACATGTCAATTTACCAATTTCCAAAGCTTACACCACCACTTGTGTCCTCTGGAGTCCACAGTAATGTGAATTGTCTTTATCCAAGTACCTAGCAAATCATTGTCACATAGCAGCAGTCGACCTTTCTTTTCAATCTATGCACTTTTCAAGAGTTATAAATCAGTTGACTTTCAAGCTCGATGAGATGGCATATGCCCTGGTTTGAAGAACAGATGGAGGCTTGGGGGAAAATTGTTTCTGCAGGCTTACTACAAGCAGCACTGCTCCATAAAAGTGAACCATTCACACTAATTTCTCACATAAATTATACAGGCAGGGAGCACCAACCCATTCAGCAGAAAATCTTTCATCTAGCTTTCAGAGGTCATTTAGCAAATTTAAATTAAAGTTATTTCTGATACATGGCTGAGTTTTCATTCCATACACTTTCAAGAGATGGCAAATTACATCAAATACAGGAATGGTTTTAACTGTGTATTCAGGGGAAAAGGAACAGTAAATTAACTGCCACAACATTACTGTTTTCTAGAATCCTGGGATAAGTTGCAACTATTAATTAGCCACAGAGGAATGGATGAATGAAATATGTCTGCTGTGTACTACAGGAATCAGGTAAACTGTCACTATTCTTTGCAAGGCTTTTTTAGACTCTATCTCAACACTAGTCCCCAGATTCCGATTTGATGTTGTTAAAAGTAAGGAGGTCTCACACATTTGCAGGAAAACCTTTACTTCTTAAGAAAATCATATTATTCAGCTGTTAAGTAAATGCACATGTCATATTTTTAAAAAATATGGTACATTTTCTGAGTACAGAGAAAAGAGACATTTCATTAAATTAATAAATTATAAATACAACAGAAATGGAAAGGACTAGAGGACTGTAAAAAACCTAACTCCAGAAAGAATTACATTTTACAATCACATTACTTGTGAGCCACAAGTGGTAAAAAGGAGGGATTGCATTGAGTAACCTCTAATACATAATGTGACATAACTTGGTGTTTCACCACAAATACTGGTTTAAATTAAATAAAAGTAAAATCAAGCAATGAGAATGTTGGTAAGTACTGAAATAGTCACAATGATTTTTATGGGATTTCATAAAAACATCGTGTTTTGCTACAGGGTTTTGCAGTAGCATTTTGATAAGATTCATTTTAATCTCTAACATCTCCCATTTCTTCTAAGACCTGCACTATTATTAAGAAATTTTTTCAAGAGAAAATTACATCTAGCATAGTGCTTTTGAAAAGTAAAATTTGAATATGATAAATTTATTTGGAATTAGTGTTATTAGTGGTGGGATCAAATCAACACAGAAATTTCAAACTTGAGAAACCTATTGTTCCAATACTTTCTGTGACTATATGCACCATGGAATGGAAACTGGAAGTACCCAGAGTTACTCAACAACTTAAAAAATGTTGCCTTCATTGAAGGACATCAGCTTGGTACCCTATTTTATTCTATAAATGATTAAACTGAAAGATGATTAAACTGAGCCATGGCATATAAAATGCTGGAGTCAATATACATAGTGACTTTTGAAAAAATCCAACAACAAACATATTGCATAGAAATATAAAATTAACACATTGTTAAATATAAATGTAATCAGATCAAAACTAACAATTTCTTAGATTAAAGACAGATTTGAATTGGCAGTTGTTAAAAATGATGATCATAAGTTCTGGAACTTTCATAACTTGGGACATTATCACAGAATCACAGAATGATCTATATCGCAAGAGATCTGAAAGATCACCCGGTTCCAACCCCTTTACTGTGCGCAGGGTCACCTTCTACCAGATCACACCATAGGTTGCTCTGTCAGGCCTTGAACACTTCCAGGGATAGGGAACCACAAGTCCTCTGGACAACCTGTTGCAGTGCCTCACCAGCCCCACAGTGAAGAATTTCTTCCCAATATCTAATTTACACTTACTCTCAGTCAGTTTAAAGCCATTTCCCCTTGTCCTGTCCCCAGTCTTATAAAATCTCTCTCCATTTCTCTTGTAGGCTCCCTTCAGGTACTGAAAGCCTACAATTAGATCATCCTGAAACCTCCTCTTTTCCAAGCTGAAAAATCCCAATTGTCTTAGCCTTATAATTTATAGATGGACAGGCTGCTAGGCTATCTTGGCTAGATTATGCTATTGCCAAGAAAGGTGGTTCAGATGATCATTGAGGTCCCCTGGAAACCTAGAATTGTATGATCCCATGATTCTATGACTCTATCACAGTTGATCAAAAATGTGAGCATTATCAACTAAAAACTCAATAGATCGTAGGAAAATTTGTAATATCATAGTGGGGAAAAGGGACAGGATGATGAATAATATTTACATCTGGCAATAAGGATCCCATTCTATTGCAGTCAATGGAAATTTTGTTGTTTCTTTGCTAGAAAATATACTGCCTTAATTCTCTCTTTGTATGACCTAGGGACGTAGAGTGGGCATATGTACAGTACTACATAACATTGCTCAAGAAATTTAAAGGAGTTTTCATTAAATGGAAACCAGGTCATAGTCATTAAGAGGTGTCCATTTCTTATGTTTTTACATTTAAAAAACCAAAACTAGAACAATCTTGTCATGGCAATGTTTAACAATCTCCAAGAAAAAGTCACGTGCACATCAGCCAAGGCAACACTTTTGATAGTGATTAGCTGGGTAGTAATATCACAGTCACAAAGAATGATGAATGACATTTGTCTAAACATGACTGTTTATGCACAGTATTTGCTTCTGCTTGCTTCAGTAAGCCATAGTATACAGATTATTATTAACTTCCTACTTAAGATGATGCAACTAAGTATTGCTATTTTTAGTTTAAAGCTGAATACTTCTTTCTTGCTACCATGCCACACAGTTTGTTGTATTACTGTCTTCATAGAAAACTGAGGGTTTTACTTTCCTTTAAAAAAAAAAAAATATTATCCAAACTATTTGTTTACACTGTATCTGTTGATACAATTGTGGGGGTTTTTTTCCCACAGGCAGCATTTAAAATTTGCTTCTTCAAGACTTTACTTCTTTACTTCAATTCATATTTCTAGTTTCTCTAGAAATTTAAAATTATTATGTATTATTTCTGGCTTAATAAATTCTTGCTTTCAGTTGCCTTTTCTTGAATCCACACTGCAATTTTCTATTATAACAACACACTTGTATTGGAGATAGGCTTTTAAAGGATCACTGGAATGATTTTAAAAAAAAAGAGCCCTCTGGGAAAGATAAACAGAGGTCAATTCCAGCAGAAAACTGAACTATTGCTTAAAACACTAAAGAAGACATTAAATAAAATATAAACTAACACCATTCTGTGCTGTACCGACTGTGTCTACGCATGATACATGACCGTTCCTCTTACTACACGATCTTGCAAAAAGCTTTCATTCTGCATGACAACACTCTGGGGGGATTTACCAGTTTTTTTACAGTGTCCTCTCAACATCTTTTACTAAGACAATATTAAATACAGTTTAACAAAAAGTGGAAACAGAAAAAATATGTCTATACCTGAAAATAAATTTTAAAAAAGTATTAATTTTCACAGCAGTTTGTTCTCTTTACTTACAGATATTTGAGGCTGCAATTCCACAAACAGCTAAACTAATCTAGCAGTTCATCACTACTGAAAGAAACAGTTTTGAAATCCTTCAACTCTCACATTTTTCACTGTACTTCACTACTGTTTCTCTCTTCTTCACCAACACACAGCATTAGCACTCATGGATTGTCGTGTAATCAAAGTTTCCAGGACTATGGACATGTTGCTTATCAAGAAAAAAAAGGCCCACCTTCTTTTCCTGAGTTAGTGAGATAAAATTACTCACAGAGGGCTCTGATAAATGTCAGTGCCAGTGTCATGTATGCTTTAGAAATAGAGAGTAGAAGAGGTGAAGCAAAGTTGAACCTCCCCCTTAGATGGCAATAAGCTCGAAACACCTCAACTTCTTGAATTACATCTTGAATTACACAAATAGCAAGATGACAGTGCAATAATGGGGTCATTCTGTAGGGTAAATGAGCTCCATCCAATTACTTTTAATTTGTTTGGGGATTTGAACTTTGGAAAATGTTACCTATGTTTACTTCACACTACATAGTGAATAACATACAGTGTTTATTCATCTGGTTTAACAGAAAAACAATGCTACAAAAATGAAAAATACAAAGACATTAATTGAAAGCTCTGCAAATGAAAACTTGTCTCCCCTCCAACTATATTGGTTGATATAAAAAAAAATATTTTCTCTCTCTTAAAACTTATCCCTCAAGCAAGCAAAAAAGACTGCACTTGCAGGAAAAGAAAACAAAATTTAAAACCAAGTTATTTTATAGAGAAAACCCCAAAACAAAGTCTAACACCCAAACCAACCGAAACAAAACAAACACCACCATCAAAATAAATAAACAAAAACTTTTTCTTAGTGGTTGATATATAGGTGCCAGCTTAATCATAGCAGTTCAGAATTCTATGTAAACTAGTGTACAACATACAAATAAAAATTGTAGTTCTATGGAATGGTCAAATTATTTGTAGTCCCTACTACTAAAAACAACCTTCAGTAGTAGGCATAAAGAGAAAGTGTATGTGCATTCCAAATTCATGATGTCGAAGGCAGATCTCTTTCTTTCACCACTGCATTTAGTTTCTATCACAAAGAAATAATTTGGCTACCATAGCTTATACTAGCTCCTGAGAAAAAAAAATTAACTGTGTAGGAAAGAGGAGATGGAGAGAAACTAAAATGGTAAAACTCATATCCTTAGTGAACACAGATACTCTGGAAAAAACCTCATAAACCCCAAAAGATGGAAACCATTTTCGTGTTGACATTTTCCTTAAAGAGTTTCAGTTTCTGAATTTGGTTTTCATTTCTCTGAATTTGCTACAATTCTTTTGAAGAATAGAAGCTTTTTTTACCCCTGCATAATGACTTGCATAATTAACTCCACTCCCTAAAAAAAAAATTTTCAAACATTCTGATGACTTTCTGTTTGATACAGAGAGACCGCATTTCAAACACATACTTTATAATTCAGAAATACTTTCTTGGTTTTATCAACTTTCTTAGTCAAAGGTTTAATTGCATTCTGACCCTTTTTAATTCAGTATTGCATATTTAAAAATGGAAGTCCTTTTCAGACCTGAACTATGAGCTTTTATTATTCATAGCTTGGTGTAAGATTGTGCAAAAGAATGTATTAATACATTTTGAAATAAAATTGCAATATACATAAGATGAAAAAGAACTGTGGGATCTCACAAAAGTAGTCAAAAGACTCATAAATATTTTAGTATATTTTTTTGATATAAAGATCACTTTCTAATATTATCTAATTCTAAATTAACAACAATTTATGTTCCCAAGTTTTATGTTTAATACACATTAGAAATACTTTTTCAAACCATACCATTATTATTCATTCTCTCCTAGTGGAAAAAATCAAATGCTTCATATTTGGAAAGACCCTTGAACATTTGTTCAATAACTCAACCAAAGAAGCTGTTTATTTCCAGATCTTAAAAACTACTTTATAAAAGAAACATAAGCATTTCATATTTACAGAAATTTTAAGGCACTGGTACATATACAGTTCTATTTACGATTACTGACGAAGGATAAAAACAAAGGCTCCAGATTAGATATTAAAATGTTACAGTGAGTATATGCCATTTAGCAAAGAATTCGCTGACTGCTAGTACACCCACTGAATGGGGATGAAAAGTCTGGAATTCATTTTGAAATTATTTTCTTAGTTTAATTGCAATCAAAGCCAGAAATTTGTGTAGTGAGTTATGTCTTATTTTCACAGACATAATTAACAAGTCCTTCTCTATATTCGCTTTTTCAAAATGACAAAAGGACAACTTCTCTCCAGATTTGAAAACAAACATTAGGAGCTCCAAGACAATCAATGTCTTCTTTCAGAAATAAATGCAATTCTATCCTCTAGAACCACATAACTTTGCTTTGGCATTATCAGAGTTTTTTTGATCCTTTTTTTCCCTCTGAATGGTATTCTTTAAAATCAGGTTCGATTTCCTGTTCTTGTATATAATATGTTGTAAATGTATATTATCTTTTCACATTTTTTCTTCCATTAGGTTGAAACAGGTTTATTTGAAGTTGCAACAATAGTAAAACTTACCAACCAGAATGACAGCATTACAGAAATATTCGAAGAGATGCTTGTCTACACTTAAAGACTTAGTCTGAGAATTCACCAAGAACACACATCTTCCTATAACGATCCTCTGGTGAGATCTAATTTGCTTTGGTCCCTTTTTTTAAGAAAAGACACCGAGGTAAACACCATGGTTTATCTGCACAGTTTAATCTTGTTTATGCTTAAGATTAATTCGAAGCAAGAATGCCTTTTTTAGTGCATTTTAGAAACCATTAAGCTATGTAAGAACAGCAAAGCACTATTATTTCATAATTAAATATTCAACACATGCAGTTACTCAGAAGTAGTTCTACACAGTTCCTGAAGCTTACATTTATATTTCTTCTAGGTCTACAACCACAGTTACGCATAGGCATCCCTTACAGGTAGTTAATCATGGGCTTAAAATTATAGATATGCAGAACTGTCACAATATCAAGAGTCATTTGTGTATATTTTTCAGTACATATTAACCAAATACAATTAATGTATATTAAAGCAGTTCAGATTCTCCTGTTCTGACTGGAAATGACTGTATTCTGTCCACAGAATTACGATATATCGAACAAGTGTTCAAAGTGTTTAAAAAAAAAGTTAATGTCTGACAATTACGGTTTTGATTCAGTAATTATAAAAACAAACAAAGAAGCAAATAAAATACAGCTGTGTATTTTGCAGGAAAGAACAAAATTCTGTAGTATTCTCCTCTGCTAGTAAGAAAATCAGGTTTCTGAGACCCTCCTGCATTTTCTCTCATGCATCACTTGATAGACAAACCAACAAGAGTGAAATGAACCATGATATACATTATAACTAAACAGCGTAAAAAAACCTCTCTCAAAATAAAACATTGATATTGTGTAATTATAGCAGGATTAAAATATCACTGTTACCATTTAATTCTTCCTTTTATCCTTCCACTTTATCATGATTTGTGCAAATAAGTATAGTTCAGCCAAGCTTTTATAGGACATTTGCCTAGACACATTTCATTAGTAAAATATCTTTTCAATTGTCATGAATTTAAGCAGTATTGAGTAAAATACATTACTAAAAATTAACTTCTTTAATCAGATATACAGTTAAGTATGACGAACTGATGAAAATTAGCCATTAGATGTCTTTTGGGTAGTGCAACGATGTCCTTAAAACAAGTGAAAAATACAGACCTTAGTTTATCTGTACCTCTAAATATCAGCTAATGATGAACAACATTCTCACCCTTTCGCAGATCTGGGCGGCCTCTGAGACTTCAGAAGGTATCTAACGGAAAGTTTGAACTGGAAAATGTGTTTGCCTGCTTCATGTACTTAAACTGCACAATAATCAATGACAGTTGCATGTCAAACCAAACAATAGCCTCAATTAACTACTACCTCAGTATTGTTTTTTGAGTGCCTGCCACAGAACTCAGTCAGGACTGATTTGTGACTAAATCAAGTGGAATGGAATAAGGGAAATAAGCTTGGATCTGAACATGCACTAATATAGGAACGGAACAGTCCACTACTGTGCTGCTTGCAGTTATGCTGAAGTTCTGATACTTTTTTTCAAAAGAAAGGATTAGCAGAATGGCAAAAATAACACTTGCATGACACGTGAGTCCTACACTGCACTAGCTAAAAGCCAGTGTTTTACTGCAGTAGGTGGACATTAGGTCTATAAAACTGCAAAGAAAAAATACGTGCTGGATCTTTGACTAGAGACTCTGCTGCTGTGACTGTTCAAGGCAGTATATTTTCAAACAATTAAAACTGTCAGATACAGGAATCAAACACTTTAGCATGCATCTATGGTTGGAAGGCTTGTAGATAAGTTAGCAAGCTGGAAGTGACCCATAAGGATCATCAAATACAACTCCTTTCTCCTCACAGGACTACCTAAATCTAAATCATATGACTAAGAGCATTGTCCAGAAACTAAGGGGCTTGGTGCTGTGACCACTTCCCTGGGGAATCTGTTCCAGTGACCAATCACCCTCTCAATGAAAAACCTTTTGCTAATGTCCCATCTGAACTTCTTATGCAGCTTCATTTCATCTCCTGATGTCCTAAGCCAACTAAGCAGTCACTAGCATCATCTAGTGGAATGCCAGTCCAGTAGTATTTCTGTACCCTCTCAGTTTGATTTTGAAATTAGAAATTACAAAGCCTCAAGATAAAAACTAAGTTGTGCAGATTTTTTTGCAGTTGCTTGAAAATCACCTTTGGGTCTTACCTGGTGATCAAAGATCAGAGTGCAAACTTAAGTTGTAAGCCTGTGAGTTTTAGTCCAGCAAGGGAATATCGAGTGTTGCCTAAAACCAATTGCACTGGAATCTCATCTTGATTATGGGTAATGTCTTTTGGGATAGAGATTCCC
The DNA here is from genome assembly GCA_013397755.1 of Cnemophilus loriae. NCBI lineage: Eukaryota > Metazoa > Chordata > Aves > Passeriformes > Corvidae > Cnemophilus > Cnemophilus loriae. The sequence goes on along the minus strand of VZTF01003806.1, from coordinate 977,200 downwards.
TTTGCTGCAAGAACTATTAATTGTTCCTTGTGCTGATTCAAAACTGCTATAGGCAACAAAATAATAGCACAAATCTTTCTTCTGTATTTCAATATGCAAAAGAGGTACCTTAAAAATTTAGTTACTATCAAATATTGTACTACTTAGCACAATACTGATCCAATCCTGTTGGCTTCATTACAAGCAGAATCAGTTATAAGATTGAAAAATCCCTCCTTTTAGTGTTGACTTAACATAGCTTTCCATGTAAATATGGTATCATGTTTTTGACACGAACAATTTAAAACATTCTACAGATGTGACACATTTTGTTCATGCATATCGTGTTCATTTTCTGTAACTATCATTGCTTCCAGCAAAATCTTATTCTAGTCCAATAAATAAGACAAAAAATAAAGTAATTCATGATAACTAAAATAATTAAATAGGAGGAGCAGGTTAAAGATCAGCATTCATTTTTTAAATTAAATTTAAAAGTCTGCAGTAGTTACTTAGAAGATTGGCAAGTTTTACAAATAACATCACCAAGCATTTTAGAGAGAAACACAGCCGCATTAGAATGGAGTCATTAGGCGATACATTTATTTTGAAGCCAATTAACCTTTTGTCAGAGAAATGTCGGAGCTGTAATGGTTTCAGCAGTGGAGGTCAGCCTGTAACAGAGGCACGTATGACAGCGATTACGCTGTCTGACATATGCTGGAGACTGAGAGTACAGCCGTGGAATGAGAAACTGCCTTCGTTTGTATTCTGCTCTGCATTTTCAGGGAGCAGACAATCTTGACCTATCCATTTAGGTAATTAAAGCTTCTATTTGGAGTGTCCTGCAGGAAGGTGAAATTTGGGGGAGATAAATGGCTGCTGCTCACTGGATCCAGCCACTTCCATCATTTGATGGACTGCCTGAAACAGGCTGCATTGCCAAGTCCTCATAAAAATAGAGATGAATTGGGCAGGATACAATTCTCTAAGGCAAAGCAACTCTGTCATCTTCCTTTTTGCAGCATATAATTTAATTGTTAGCCAAGGCAGACAGCTGACTCAGGGGCCTTTCTCTAATGACTTTCCCACCATCTTCCATTTGTTAAGAAATTATTTCAGTGTATTTACGTGCAAGCTAACTTTGTTTGACAATGAGAGATGTCACTTCAATAAGCTCAGCTGGTTGTCACAGCTGTGCCAGGACTTACCTTCCAGGCGATTTTGTTTCCTACACTCTCATGCTGAACAGCAATTGGAAAGTCTCCTCTGTCATAAAACTTGCGAAAAGCTGTGCGTTTTGCTGGTCTTTGTTTTACTGATCCTGCAGGTGGGGGCCCTCTTACCTTAAAAAGAAAAAAAAACAAATTAAATAAAAGCCGCCACAGTTTAGTGATAATACATTTTTAGAAAAAGCCTGAAACCTGGCTTAAAAGTAGATATAAAAGAAGAATAATACTGATCTCCCAAATTATAGTTTGCTTTCTTCTTTACATGCTACACTTCACTTCTTTGAAAGTACACTTTGGTAACGATCTACAGGTTTTGTTAACTGCTTTTTTTTTTTTTTGCCACTTTCAGATTGTCCTATAAAAACTGGTTATATTTTAAAGCAGATCTCTCTATTATCACAGCATTTTTAAGCAAAAATAAAACACCAAGAAGGTAGTGACATTACATAGTAGAAGTTGTTGGAAAATTAAGTATATCTCCTTCTTCTGCTTCTTTCTAGAAGTAATTTGACTTGATTTCCAAGTAATATTACTGTTCGCACCTGCTACTGTCTTTCGTAGTCATTAGGTAATCTCTTTTAGAATATCCCTTCCCTAAATGCTATGGATTTGGCTTTCATATGACTTCCAGTCCTTCAGTACTGATGGTTGAAGCACTGGAAAGAATGAAGGTCCTTTCCTCAGACCTCTCTCGTCTGCCTGTGAGGAAATTTGATTTAGCTCCATTTAGTTCCTTATCTGAGCTATTGCTGGTTTAGCATATGGCATAGTCTGAATGACAGTCCAATTTCAAAATGCTCATGCTGGAACCTTTTTCTCAGAAAAACATGGTAGTAACAGCAACTAACAATTGGCACTATGATAATAGAATTTCAAGTACTTAAAAGAAATCTATTGTTTAAGCTAATTAACAAAGCTAATCTCAAATGCTAAGAGAGTCTAAGAGAGCTAAACTAATCTCAAATGTCCTTGACAACTGATTCTTCACTGTGAAACTCCATCACTGTGCATCTGGGATAAGAACTTCCTACAATTCTCTGCATGTTTCTTTTGTTAAAAATGCTAGAATGTGTCATTTTCAAAAAAAGGTGAGAGCTTCAATGATCATAAACCATACCCAGTATTTTGTATTGTTCTGTCTTCAGTGACCCTTACATTAGTTTCTAGCAGTATAGACATCCAACTTTCCAGTGAACAAATGTAAACTTGTACCATCCTCTTTTTCATTCGGGCTATTCTGTAATTTAACTCTGCTAACTACAAACCTAAATTTGACTTGGCACTTTTTTCCCCCAAAGTGTTTTCACATAATTTTCCACTGGCCAAGGTAGAGGGGTCCACTAGTCATATACCTACACTGTACTTTTCTACAAATTGCTTCAACTAGGGCTACTAAACTGTGACCTATTGTTGCATGTTGCTGTCCCTGACAGACCATGTCCAGTGAAAATAGATTTGATATGCACAGCTGTAACTTTGCTTAGTAAACACATCTGCAGCAGTTGAGAGTAACACTCCAAGAAAAGCATTTCTAACTAATGTAAATAAACCTCCACTTGCTGTTCTGCAGAGGTTTTTTTTTTGTTGTTGTTGGTTTTTTTTCATTTGAGGCAAGTCTCAGAGTCACTGTGCTTTGAGGCCACTGGAAAAGCACCCCTGTTCTTCTGTATATTTTTCACAAACAGGGCTTTCACATATTCTTTAAAACATTATTTTCTGTACAGTATCAGAGGTCACTGTTAGATTTTAACTTAAATTATTGATAAAGACTATGTTGTCTTGATTACATGAGATATAATCTGAATTATTTCTAGCAGACTATCATAATTAGAGGTAGCTAATGCAATCCCAAATTAAATCTTCTCTGATACCAAACATTCTCTTCTTCTCAACTCATGTTAGTAAATTTGCTATGAGCCTTTTCCTACTGCACTTTACAAATTTTCTAGAAAATATGTTTATGTTAATTAAATTTCTTCCTATTCTTTATCCGGGAACAAAGATAGTAGAAGGACTAAAAGTGTCTTGGTATCAAACCCGTTCTGTTCTGCATTGTCCTTACATGAAAGCTTAGAAGCTCCATCTTAAGTAGTATACCTACTCTGATCTGACATCTCAAAACAAGGTATGGTAGAATTAGAAAAGGTTCAGAAGAGGATAATGACTGAGGGTATGGAATGGCTTTCACAAGAACAGAATAAAATGAGAAAATGATTACTATGGAAGAATAAAATAAAGAACTATCACATCATGACATTATGGAGAAGGTGATAAGGGCAGATTTTCCACTATCTCCTTCAGTAAAAGCATGGGACATAAAAAAAAATCTAGTCAGTAAGAAGTTTGGAACAAACAAAAGTAGTTATGTATTCATGCAGCAAATAGTGGATTTATGGAACTCCTGGCCAAAAGTCAGTATTGGAAATACTAAAAGTTTCTGTACATTCAAGCTATGACTAGAAAAGTTGATGAAAAAGGAATCCATTCAGGTTGACTAAATCCTTATTATCAGTAATCATGAATACAATGAGTATTATTTTTCATGTGATACAGTCTGTTTGGTAGATCTCTCAGCCTTACATTTAATCTCTCATGGCGACATCACACTGGCATCTCATAGTTATCCATTGATTAACTGCAACAGCAACTATCTTTTGCAGATGATGAGCTCAATGATAATAATATCATTTCTTGTCATTAGTTTTAAGTACATTATGTTGTACTTTGTACTACTATAATATTTAATTCCATTTCTATTATACCAATTCTCAAAGGCTTCCACTTCTGTCACACCATTATCTTCATCTATTTTATTAACAACTCCAAACATTATGTCAACTATAAATTTCATCATACAATCCTGATTTTTTCAATGAAAATATTAAATAACGTTATTCCTAAAACCAAATATTAAGAAGTTCCATTAATAAATTTCATCTATTATCATACCTCTCATTTCAATATTACATGCCATTATTGTCTCCACTTCAATATGGACTTTTTTACCCTCCTAACACATCTTGTACTGTATAATTATCAAAGTATTGTGTATAGCTGGAGAAGTAGCAGCGTACCAAATACTTGAAAGTAGTCTCTACTGAGAGCTGTTGTTTTTCCCTTTGTCTTAAAGATGCTTTTCTTGTCAGATTGGTCTGCAATAGGTACAGAGACTTTTAATTCCCTGGAAGAGCAAACAACTTCAAAGCAATGAAATGATCAAGACAGGAATGAGCCTAACATCTGTCTAGAACAAATATCAGCAATCAGGAAGACAGTGGAACTGTCCTTGCACTGAAGATACAGTAATGTTGCATGACTAAAGAGTACTTTTGCTCTCCTTTATTTCAAGAAGACTACTTGTTTGATTTGTATCTGACAAACTTAGGTTATGAGACCCTTGCTAGAGCAGCTGCATTGAGCCAGTACTGCTTACCTTTTGCAAACAGTTTCCTTTCCTTCCAGTCTTCATTACTAGGGAGACCACCATTCTCTAATGCAGACACCGCTTTGGGTCCTTCTGTGCACTGTTCTGTGCACAGTCTGCCTGAGGAAAAGTTTGTGTGTATGATTTCCTCTTTTACTTTTTTGCAATTCCTGATCTAAGCCTGGACCACGTGATCTCTAGACTCTCTCAGCTGAGGCTTCTCAGTGATTTTGTGTTGCTAAGTGAAATACACAAAAAGTAATCAGACAATGCTTTTCTTTGGTATAATGAGTTTTGCCTCCTTACATTTTATATTGTTATAATTACTGATAAAAAGGTCATTCTGAAAGTATTCCATTTATTGGAAAAATAGTAACAAATACTATCTTCTTCAAGCTAATAAAAATGTTTCATTGCAATATAGTGAGAAAGATTAAGATTAGAGTTCCAGTTAATTAAAGGCTAATATTCATGATGGCAAAGTATATGAAGCAATAAACAGATTCTGAGGTTCGTTAAATGCCAAAGAGAAGTTGAAGAGTTTGATAATTGCAAAACTAATTTATTGTAATTCTATGCCATTGAACTATGTGACAAGATAAAAGATGCAAGCCATTAAGCAAAAAAGAGAGAAAGACCATATTTCTTTCATTGATTCATGGGCATTGAAAGCCATTTTACCAGGTTGCATTCTTAAACTTTTCAGTGATGGCACATTAGGAAAATGACTAAGAAAAATTATTTGAAGCCAGGTTTAAACAGTGATTAATATTTGAAGACTGAATTTTGTTCATTTTCTGAGTGTCAAACTCTATGCACACTCAGGGACCTAAACATGTCTGTGTAGGACAACTGGCCATTTTCGCGAAAACTAACACTAATTTCATGAGAAGTTTAAGCCAAACAAAAACTGGACTGAGATCCTACTGTTCTTATATAGCAATTCATTTATTATATAAAAAAAAGACAAGTGACGTAATCAAATTTAATAGTTAAAGACTTTTTTTTATTAACCCAGATTAATGCATTTAGAAGAAAGAAATTACTTCCATTTTTTGTCTGCCAAAATTCTTACAGGAAAATTGGAATTTAACCCTAGCTTTTTATATTTTCTCCTCACAAAAATATTTCATTAAATTTATTGTTGAAGCTACAGGGACAGAAAGTTATATGACCACTCAACTACTGTCTTACCCAAAAAAGGCAGTCTTCTTTGAAAATATAGTGCCATATTATCACCTCAAAGAATGAAATTTTCAGAAATAAAACCATAAATTCCCATTTTTGTATTCAAACTAAAAAAATGTATGTGTACAAAACTGCACTATATCCACAGAATAGTTTACTAATGCATGCTGTCTCAGAGAGATGTAAAGGTGATGGCATTAAGGAAATGTTTGCATAACCACTGACAGACTCTTTGTCTCATCATCTTCTTGTACTGGTGTTAGACTTTGCTAATGCAGCATAGTCCAACTGGCAATTCACTAATTTCCCCATGGGAAAGAACAGCATTCATTTCCTTGTGTACTGGAGCCAGAAGCTGTGGCCAAATCCTAGTGTCAATCTCAAGCAAAATGCAATATATATGAAATAAGTCAAACTATGCAATGAAGAAATACTCAAGCTAGCAGGAGTATTCAAAACTAAAGACCCAATAATATACCTAGCACTACGCAGGGCCATGTTGACACACAAAACTTTACTAGAACTGTCAACAACAGGGTCCTCATCCTCATTGTGATAAAGCTCTTATCTTGGCTGGACAGGCATTGACACAACACTGCCTAGGTACAACTCATGCCCAGTGAACAGGCTGAAGTGCAAAGGCTGTGAATCACAGTTTGTGCTTTTGGTGTTAGCACACACATAAGTACCTTACATGTTCCTACTCTTGTAACACAGACAATTCCATCATCAAGACAATCTCACCAATAACCCATGAGAAAACATCAAGGTTTTGGCAGTTACCTACCAACACAACAGAACAGTAGGATGATAATAGTTTTTGGTGACATATCCATGGAGTTTTGAACAAACACAGTAGCAGTACTAAAGATTTGGAAACACATATCTTAGCAAGTGTTAACAATCAGAATCTCAGCTAGGCAACCCCAAGAGTGTCTACTCTGACTGGTAATAAGCAACAAAGCCTGTCCTGCTCTGTCTTAATTTACTGATCCTAATTTGATTAAACTGACTTAGGTGGTTAATACATTCTGCAATCATGTTTTGATTTTGTTATGCAGTCATACCAAAAATTGAATGAGAAACTTCAAATGACAGGAGAGGCACAGTAAGATGTCCCAGTAGGTACTACTGAATTCCACATTAATTCCTTTTTTTAAATATCAATATCACAAGCATTCAATATCAAAAGAACACGATCCCTCAACATGTATCAGATAAAAGCTCTTTATATCCAAAAAGAAACAGGGAGATATTCCTTCAAATGTGCCATTCTTGATATGCTTTAAATGGTGCCACATCTAATGCTTAAAAGCTGCTTCTGGGGCTATTCCACAAATCTGGACAACAGATCAAAGCCCATCTCATATCTTCAAAAGTCAAATTGAGAAAAATCAATTTTACGACCCCCAAATGAAACTACTGATAGGTCAGCAAACATTACAAATGCTTCCAAAGCACTACAACTTGAAAGAAAAATTAGACACGTGATTTTGTACAAAGATACTGTTTCTCATTATTGCCTTGAGACACTAAGGAAAGTAAGTCATAAGCTGCATGCAGAATGACTCTATTTCGCCACCTCAGAAACATTATTTTTGACTGGGGAAGAGATAAGCTGTTCCAATAAGAGAGATGTGCCTATGTTACAAACTGCTCTACAGCACTTTGTTCTTGGAAGGCCCTTCATCTCTTATTCTCTACTGGAATATAATGTAACTATTTAATATAATTTAGATTTCTCTCCTGATGCTTGCCAAGCAATTTCCTTCGATGCAAAGGGAGAAGAGTGACAACTGCTAATATATTTCTCTACTAATATATTTCTTTCCTTCCAGTCCAGATGAATATAGTCTTGCTCTGTTAGTTTCACAAAGCTTTTCAGTGCATCAATTGCACTAAATATGGAAGCCTTCTAAATTTTTCCTGATAGCCATTTTACTGTATGGCAGGTTTTTTTATTTTCAGTGCTACTGTTGCTGATAAAGGTATTTATTAACCTGCTAAGATATCTGTCCTTTTTGCAGGGACAACTGATCAATTGATTTCTTTGATGTTAAATTCAAATCACTCCCTCACAAGACAAACGCTATTAGGAAACAAATAGTTTTTAATTCATATTGTATGCAGTTGAAAACGTTTTAACTATCTCTGCTTGTCTGCTTAGCATGAAGGCAAAAAAAATCTCCCAAGAAGAGGTAAAATTTTCCTTGGTGAAAGAGCCAATTTTGTCTCATATCAGAAGTCAGATTTGTAGGATGCAAGGGAAAAGCAGCTCTCACAGAATATTTCTTCACAGATGCTGACAGTTGCTATGTTGTGACTGTGAAGGGACAAATGCATCTTTCACAAGTCATACTGCTCTTACTTTCATAATTTTGTTATCTGAAATGCTTTTCATATTGTCAAATGCAGGATTAATCACTTTCTGTAGTAACTGATATTCCCCAAATACTTTGTTTCAATCTCCATAACTACCTAGACTGTTCATTTGCAACCCTTTTACTTGAAATAAAATTTTTCATGCCTAAAAGTAATGATAGAGTTTTATTATATTGATGGTAATAATTTCAAAACAGCTGGATGTTATACTGTTATTGAAGTCTACCAAATCTGCATGGAAATATATTAATCTTGACCAGAACATATAAAATATTTAAATAAAAATCTTTGAACTTTTTACTCTGTAGGATCCTATTACCATTTCTATTTACTGAATATAGCTGTTCCTCATCCTGAAGCTGTTATGCAGCATCTTTAATCCATACAGCATTGTTACTGTAGGCTAAATCAATCTGCCCCATATTCAGGACAGTGAGAATTCTGTGGTATCTTTTAGGTCTGGAAGATATGGGGGACTCTTTTGTTAACTTTAAAAGAAATTCCTTACATAAAGTTATCATCGTCACACTTTTTAGCGCTTTTTACTTTGGCAATCATACATTGATTTTTGTTAATCATCGGTGACAAGTTTTAAATCTACCCAGTGTCACGTCCTATGCTTTTCTTCTAGAATTGTTCCATTTATATGTGCTATGACTTAAGAAATGGCTTAAACTCTATTTAATTGCTTTTTTGCTTAGGACCTTTTCTGAAGCCCTGTGCCCCCTTTTTCTTTCCTGAAACTGCTGAACTTTCATCAGAAGTATCTGAAAGTAATGTACTGTGAATTTTACCGTGATTCCTTAATGGACTGTTTGGGAAGGAGTTGATAACTGTTTGGACATCATGATGTCTCAGGTGTGTAGTGAAGTACAGCTAGATTAACTATTCTTGCTGAATGTCAAAGCCTGCCCCATTTTTTAAATTCTTACTATTGTTTTTCGTGAGCCATTTTTTCTGTCATGCTACCATTAATGCCTTAAAACATTACAAATCTCTCTCTTTTCAGTAAACTGATTAGACTGGAGACTACTGACAGGGCTTTTGGGGATTTTTTTTTGCCATTCTGGAAAGGAGTCGGAGACACAGATTCCTTTCAGCATTGTGATCGTTCACTGCCATAGGCTGTCTAAATGCTTCAGTTGTAATTTCCTCAGTTTCTTTCCACATAAGATAATTACGTCTTAAAATGTCACTTCAACACCTTGCTAGCCTTCCTTTCCTATCTATTTACGTGATTAGAGATTCAGCTAGGCATCATTTTTTTCATTACTGCATACATCTTTTATTCCAATAAGACTTGAAATAAGACAGAAGATTGTCCTAAGTTTTTCTATGGTTCACAGGAATATTCTCAGGGATACTTTTTGCATAGGAAGGCATATTCTATCTAGCTGGTCAAAACATGATTTTTTAAAAGTTTGAGAGCTCCTTTCATTTTTTACACTCAAAGCATCCCCACAGCAGGAGTAGAGCTATATTTTTTATCTTCCAGCAAATACGACCAACTACATGTTTTCTTTTCCTCATCATGCCTATTTCCTCTTCTTATAGTCCTCATCATCTCCAGAGCTGATTGCTAGAGTGCTAGCAGGAGCAGAATCCCAACCTTCCCCAATTTTGAGCTTAGCAGGAAGCATGAAGATTGTGTTGGGTGAAAGACAAAGGCCAGAAATAGGACATCTTCAGTATATATTATAAGCAAAGTAGCCTTAACTACCTAGACAGTGAACACATTAAACTTAATGAAAATTTTCATTTCTTGGTGATTTGAAGATTCTAAAAAATTAACAAGGATCATTTATACTTAGAAGAAACTGAAAAGTATGCATAATGTGCAGAATAAAAGTGGTTCTTTTAGATGTCATGCAATTTCTCAGTCAAATTATGCCTAATTCATCCCATTTTCTTGTGTTGTAACATACACATTTATACTCAATTCAGTTTAAACTGACACCACCAATTTACTATGTACAGAGTCCTTACACAACAAGTGGTGTGGCAGAAAAAAAGAGAATGCTTTATCTATGGGACTTCAACGTATTGCGATGCTTTTTTCCTAGCATCTTCTGATGCAGTTTTATATGCTATATATGGTATTCTGAGCAGGGTCTGGGATGAAGGTATCTAGTTTCAAGGAGACTGCTCTAATCAAGTTATTTATATCTTCTTTCTTGTATGTGGTTCTAGAATCCTTGAAAACAATTGTTTAAGTTGAAACCGTATCTCAAAGGCATCATTTCCAGTGCTATAAATGAAAAAATCTAAGATTTTCATAGCGCAGATGAGTGTCTTGACCTCCAGGGTGCCAAAATAGGACACTAGTTATTGAGAAATGTATTCCTGAAATTTATCAAAGAAATAAAAAAACCAAAATAAATTAAGGTAGAACTATGATGAAACTGCTCTATATAGCACCTAGAAAAGGGCATTAATAATAAAACTATTCATAAAACTTCCAAATGCAAAATTGTATCAATATTGTACAGGTACATCAAAGTGAAATATTACTGTCTCCATACACTAGTCAAAAGTAATTGTTCTAAAAACCTCAAAACTCACAACTATTCACATTAAGAGTTGAAAAGTATACATTATAGACTAGAGTGATAAATAGGTTGCTTACTAATGTTGGTAATTAGCAATAGGAAAGTTTCACTGGGCATTTTTTATTTACCAACTCCTAGCTCCTTAAGGAGGACCAGAGTGCATCAGAAAATCTAGTGCCATGAGAAACAAACTGCTACAATTACACAGAACAATGCAATACAAAAAAAAAAAAGTCTCTTTTGAGTTTCACTAAACTTCTTGGAAAGTAGGCAGTCTCAGGGAATCATATTCTTTGCATGCTTAATATAGTTTCCATTATAATTACAGAATCATTATCACCACTTTGTAACGACAATAAAGAATAAAAAAGATTGTATGTTAATAGATATACACCCCCCAACCAGACAAGAACAAGTATACAACATATGCAAACCATCTAATTTATAGTAAATTTGAATATAATGTGGCAATGAAGAAAAAGTCAGCTGTGTTAGCTAATATATAAATGGTGATGCCAAGCACACCCTCTGGTTATGGGGAAAAAATCATCAACAAAACATCACATTCCTCCTATCAAAAAAGCTGGGAAGATGATCACTCTGCATAACTGTTTCTTTCAAGGAGGAACAGCACCATTGACTTCAGAACTCAGACACGCATTAGAAGGGTGAGCACAACATCAGCTTAAGGCACAGGTACTAGAATGCCTGTGCGTATAAATCTCAGCAGTTTCACTATTAGGCATAAGTAGCAATAATTGGATAATTTGACTATATGTGTAAGTATTTTCTTACCTAGAGCGATTTTTTTTTTTTCGGACTGCTAGGACTTTAATTAAATGAATCACAAATTCTTGGTTTCACACACAGTATTTTTCTGTAGCTCAAAGAAATTGCATAGGCTGCTTCGTCTGATAACCTTGCCCTGGAGGCTTTGCTATTAAATCTCAGTGTAGGAACTGATGGAGAATGCAGGTGACCTAGGCTGTAATTCAGATGCAATAGCATTTATTTACCAAGCTACTAGATGCAATCCTCGTTTATTAAGCTTTTTTTTTTTTTTTTTTAAAGAGCTTTAAGTGCTTTATTATTCAAATTTACATTTTGCCAGAAAGTTCAGACTCTCTTTTCCTGAGACACATCTGAACAATAAATTGGTTCAATTATTCGTTTAGGGCTTAATTTCCTAATACAGGTACTTACGTCTACTCTAATTCTGTATATCCTTGCAGCTTCTCAGATCAGCATCTCTTAGCGAAGAGAATTAATTTTCAAACTCCCAGTTTGAGCTCCAAGACATAGAGATCATACTTTAAAGACCACGCCAATCAATGTAAAAACATTTCTATTATTTTAACCATAAAGAAAAATATTTTAAAATAAATCAACCAGTCGTTAAGGAAAACAAAATTCCAGTAAAAGTTTCAATTTTCAGTATCAGAAAGCATAATTCTATGGGGACCTAGCAGACTTTTGAGGTAAGATAGAAAAGACAGAAGAAGCACAGTTAACATACTCTAGCTGTAGATAGAGTTAAGGGAAAAGGAAGTAGCTTTTTAAGTTCCAGAACACAAATATGAATAATTTTACTCCACATACGTTGCAAGAGAGTCAATTAAAAAACCGTAAGAGCTTGTCAGAAAGCAGTTCTTCCATGAACACAAATGAACAAGAATTATGGCTCTGAGACATGGAAGTTTTAAATTCTTTTTCCTTTGATGTCACTGTACCATTTTTCCACATGTAAAGAAAAAAAAAAAAAAAAAAAAAAAAAAAACTTTAAAAANAAAAAAAAAAAAAAAAAAAAGCCTTTATGAAAAAATATTTTCCAATATGGAGAAATGAAGGAGTGTTTGAAGAAGCATTGAAAACAGAGTTCCAATAGATGTGATGTTCCCCCTCAGTTTAGAATCTTTTTTCAACATACACAGCAATTTTGCTGGTGGTCATCTAAACAAATCATCTTTCAATGTCCATCTTGCTGCTAGATATAAATACAGACACTAGGATAAAGACGGCAAGGCTTCTGGCTGTTCTGAACAACATTGTATAGTTTGCTGTCATAAGGCTACATATGTCATTTTTTTCTGTCAGAGGAGCCAGTTTTCAGTAAGCTAACATGGATACTGAAAGATAACTGGCAATTTGAATATGATTCTCTACGTGGCAAAATTTACTTGAATTTTCATAGTTTTCTCCACCTTTTTGGGTAGAAGAAATGCTCTTTCTAGTAAAGAGTAAAAAGTACAGTTGAAACCCCGGCAGAGTCACAACTGGAAATTCGCAATAAGACATTAGGCTTCAACCATCTTTTCTTCTTGAACTCACTCAGCTTACCACAAGATAAGCACGAGCATGAGTTCCTTGCAGAACTGAGGATTAACAAAAAGAGACTGTCATAATGTAACATTATGCATCAATAACCATTGTAAAGATACTAAAGATTTGTAGTAAAAAACTTTGTTTCTAACCTATTACAATTATTTATTTTTATATTAGCTATATTTTCCTTGACAAATTCAATCAACATGTATAGAATCTAGCAATAAGATTTGCAGATAGGGTGAATAACATTTAGTAGACTAATTTATATAACCAACAAAATCAAAACAGAAACTCTCCTTCAGCTCTGTAACAGAAACTGCAACTTCAAAGTTAAACAGAAATTGAGAAAAAAAACCTGACAATTTTATTTGATATGGATCAATTACACCATCTCAGAAAGAAAAGATGGTTGAGTAATTGTGAAGTAAGAACATGAAAGATAGGTGAGCAGTAACTATTGTTTACTTATCAGATTTATAAACCTTTTAAGAACAAATTAATTTTGAATAATACAGTATTTGACAGTTCAGCTGTCAACTGAGAGCAACTAATAATAACACTGATGGAAGTCAGAATAAAGTACTGCAGCTAATCACAGAATAGAATCACAAAATCATAAATTTAGGAAAAGATCTCTAAGATCAGAGTCCAACCCTTAACCCAGCACTTCCAAGTCCACCACTAAACAATGTCCCTAAGTGCCACATCTTTATGTCTTCTCAATATTACTTTCCAGGTATGCTGATTCAACCACTTCCCTGGACAGCCTGTTCCAGGACTTGACAACCTTTTTGGTGAAGAAAATTTTTCTGATATCAAACAAAAACCTCCCCTGGTGCAATTTGAGGCTGTTACCCCTTGTTTTATTGCTTATTACTTGGGAGAAGAGACTGACCTCCACCTCACTACACCCTCCTGTCAGGTAGCTGTAGAGAGTGATAAGGTGTCCCCTAAGTCTCCTTTTCCCCAGAGTAAGCAACCTACTGATAGCTTTTAATTTTACTGCTTACAAAAACATTTAGCTCAGTTTTTCTACCCTTTTTTTCATACTGAATTCTCTACAAATTTACATGGAAATGCTTTCAAATAAGAAGGTGTATGGACAACAGTTACATTTCTGGGACACTTTCTTTCTGTGAAAAAGAACTCTAGAGCAATGAAAAATTATTTGGTACCCATCCATCCAACAATCCATCTCTCTCGATGAATTTATGAGATTACTGAAAACAATGGAAATCTCCAGCTGATCATATACTACATTTTGCATTTTATGAGACCAAGTACTTGCAATCTCACGTTTTATTTTCCAGTACAAAATAGCCATAGTTGTAAGTTACTCTTCAAAGTCTTGAGTGTAGTGATTCTGCTCTGAATTATACTTTCAAAAGAAAAGATCGTCTTCCAATAGATGGTTGACTTAGATGGATTGAAAAGACTACTTAGAAAGTTTACCTAATTGAAACTGTGTTTTATTATAAACCAAATACCCACATTAAAAATTCATTGCTAAATTGCTGAAAATATTTACACAACAAATCAGTACAGTAGATAAGAGTGAGGGAATTCAGATAGTCTCATAAACAATTTTGAAATAATAGATGGTAAACTCATTTAAACTCATTGAGCAAATTACTTGCAGTGAATTATTTCCTCTCTTCCTGAAAAAAATGAGGCTCTAAAATTTCAGGTTTATGTAATCAGTCACCTTTTGCTCTATATTTATCAATCAAAATACTTTCAGCTAGTAATAAAAGAAGGAAGAAATTAATCATATGGTTACTGGTAAAATCACAACTTCAAAAAATCTCAACAAAACATTCTTAGGATTATACAGTGTTGCCACAAAAAGAAACTGCAAAGATGCACAAGTGGAGAATGTAATCAGAGAAAACTAATTTCCAAAATTAAGCCAGATTGTAACTGGCATAATAAAAACATTGATATCAGGCACTGGAGTTTGCAATAATAAAGGGTTTTAGAAAGGATTAAAGAGGCTATAAGAGGTTATCAAACTAATCACAGCTGATATAGGCACAAATCAGATATCAGACGCCATATATTAAAATCTTTAAATATGTCTTCTCTAGACATATGAAGTCCTAATATCTCAAAAAAATAAACAGAAAAATGTACATACATAATAAAAAACAGCATTTTGTAAACTTAGCGAGGTGCCAGTGGAAAATCCAGTTTGAGGCCAGTTCAATGCTGAATAAAAGGAGGGTTCTCAGCATCTGAAAGGACATAAGATTTATTTACTATCTGTATTCATGTTTTTATCCTGTCCTATTAAAATAGCTATTTTATCATGTCCTTTGTTGTCAGGCCTTTCTTACCGAGATTCAGAAAAAAACCATACAGCCTCTCTCTGTGTCCCCCAGATGGGTTGCAGA
This sequence comes from Cnemophilus loriae, assembly GCA_013397755.1. Lineage (NCBI taxonomy): Eukaryota > Metazoa > Chordata > Aves > Passeriformes > Corvidae > Cnemophilus > Cnemophilus loriae. The sequence continues at coordinate 961,728 of VZTF01003806.1, read as the reverse complement.
ACAACTGTCATCCCAAGGATCATTAGCAGGCAACCAGATTATCAAAATCAAGAGCCCCTACAAAAAAAAAATCTGAACATTCAGTTGTCAGTTTTCTTTAGATCGTCAATGAACAGAATCTACTACTGAAAGAATATGGAATGAATTTTGAAGAATTTTACATGTATTTTTTAAAAATTTAAGAAAATTAAAAAGGCAAAACAGGTGCAATTAGCCAAAAGAACTGCAAAAAGCCAACATCAAAAAGTATGGTTCAGTGTATAATTTTTTGGTGAATTTGCCAGTTTCAACAGATAAGAAGAAAAAGAGAGAATGCACTCATAAAGCTATAGGTTCTGTGAAGATCAAAGCCATATTGAGTAACTGCATAGTGAATTCAGAAAAGGCAAAATTAGAGCAATGATAAAAACTAGAGGTAGATGATAGGTAAAACTTACTTTCAAAACTACTGCAAGTGTTGACACCTAAAATCTTAACAGTAACTACAGCTCAGTGACAAAGTAACTTTTGGTCAAATAAAGACTAAAAAGTATTTCAGTTTGCTTAAAAGTTATGCAAGGCGAAGTTAGCCCTCAATAACTAAAGATATATTTGCATATTTTTTTCTCGTGTGTTTTCTCTTTTAACCCTAGTAGAAAAGGGTCATTATCTATCATGTCAGCCTATGAACTGGATTAGACATAATGAAGCTGCAGAAAAATGGAATCAGAGTAAAATATTCTCACATAGAGGCAGAGATTAAATGAAAATAAAACATTAGCAATAATCACTATGTGATAGATATATTTCCATACCATTTCTGTAGCTTTCTGAGAATATTCTGCCAGAATATTCCCCCAAACTCTGTAGTCTTCTGTGCAGAAGACACATTTAAGATTTTTAAAGGTACAGATACAATAATCTTGAGCTGCTCATTTTGAAATGGTGTTGTACAAAGCCATCAGCAGATCCTGTCCTTTAACTATAGCTTCTAGTGATAATGTGCTATGAATTTGCAACGACACCATTAAGAATAGTACAGTAATGCACATTTTTCAAAGATTTGGAAGCTATATAGATAAGGCAATCTCAGAAAACAAAGAAGCTAACCCTTTCTCTGGCTTGCTTTTTTTTCACCTAGAGGAAGAAACTGATCTAGAAGAGGAGTATTAGTAAAATTTTATGCTGTTTAACACCCTAGCATTTCTGCATGCCAAGGAATGAACTCAGAAACATGACTATAAAGAATATTTGATGTCGAGAAACAAATTATTGTGAAAATCAAATACATGACCACAAATCTTTGCTCCAATGCAAATGCAGTATAAAGCTGCAACTAATTTTAGAGAATGACAGAATATGCGGAGTTGGAAGGGACCCACAAGGATCATCGAGTCCAACTCCCAGCCCTGCCCAGGACAATTCCCAAGAGTCACACCATGTGCCTGAGAGCATTGTCCAAACATTTCTTGACCTCTGTCAGGCTTGGTGCTGTCAGCACTTCCTAATCAAAGAAAATTCCAGTGCCAAAATCTGAAGAAAATCTTCCCCTAACATTGCAAAAGCAATGATTATTTTGGAATCAGCAATGTTGCAGTAATTATTATTAATGGCATATGACTGAAGCTGACTGAAACGTGGTGTTCTGATAAACAGTCAAGACTGAAGAATTGTGGTATGATTGATTCGTGCCTTTTCTTCTCCTCCTACATCTTCATTGATTCATTAGTTTCATGGGGCTTCCTGTAACCAAAGCAGGAAGGGAACATGGAATATTGCAATGGTATTGGAATACAAACCTGTAAGTTTGGTAAAACAGCTTAAAGACATTTTAATTAATGAACAATAAATTACATTTTTACAGGAAAAATACAAGAACTGGAAATATTCACAGTGGTTTTTTGAAAATGGCTCAGAAAAAGAACAGTACTATTATGCTAGAAAGGAAGAATACCTAACCTGGTGTTATTCCCAAAAATTCAATCACGACTGGGACATAAAAATAAAAACTAATAACACAAATAGATTAACATTCTTCTGAAAAAGCTATTTCTAAAGAAAATATGAGAGCCTTAAATAATCTCATAGCAATATTAGAGAAAATACTGAGAATGTTAACCTACTGAGAAATAGACTATTTCCTAGCAGAAGAAAAACAACAAAAAAAAATTTATTATCCACGAAACAGAAAATATGCGGAACAGATACAAAATAAATTAAATGCTTATCAGTGCAACAATTTTCCTGCTTTTACTTAATGACATTGAAAACACTGCCTGATGTCCAATACACTGGTCTATGTACCTAGTGCATTAGGAATGGAAAAATAAAAATGTAAATATTTAACTAGATAATGAAAACAACAGAGAATAAATAATAGAGTACAGATATATTCTATGCAGTATACATTATACAGTAAACTGTATCACAAAAGAACTTTGATGAACGTTGAACTTAGTGAGAAAGAAAAAGGGAGAGAGTGCATACACACACAACCTAAACATTTTTGCTCAATACCTGAATAGAACACAGAGTAAAAACTGAATGTATCACAAAGAAGGAAAAATAATTAAGAATCCTCTAGAGGATAAAGAATTCATTCTAAATACAATGGGTTTAATAAAGAACTAATCCTAATAGGCCTTTTTTTTAATTCTTAGATGTGACTATAGAAAAGCCTACACTTTGGAGCCTTAGCTCCATTGCCTGAAGTAGGAAATCATGCCTGCCAGTGTGTTTTCGAGGGATCACTGTTGAGCACAAGCTTCAATAGTGGCTTTGCTATCACAACATTCCTATGCAACGAGTTGATCTAACATCTCACCACTGCTTAAATGCAGAGTTTCCTTTTCCTCCACTCCCCACTACCTGACGTACACTTCCAACACTTGACTTTTACTGGGTGACGTGCCTGTGTGTGTTCCCTGTACTGATTCATCTGAATAATTTCATAGAAAACTAACCTAGGAGAAAAAAAGTTGATAGTTTTTTGCTGGCTTAGCAAGCCAAATCACCTTACTGTAGCGTCAGATGAACAGGAGAGACAACACAAGAAGAGAGGCTGCAAAATGAAGACCAGGAGAGAAAAAAAAAGATAATCAGTCAGGATTGCTAGGCAGCAGCAAAGTTCAGCTGCTCATGGAACCATACCTGCAGAAAGGAGGATTTACTGCTGCTTTTGGAAGCTGGTGGAAATGTTTCCTGCAGGGCACACACACATTAATGACAGGGATGTCTCCCTCCACTCTGGAACAAGACAACTACAAAGGAACTCAATCTATGTAACAATTTGGAGAGCTCGATAAATCATCTGAATGCCCCATTAAATCCTATTCAAAATTGCTAATTGCCTGAACTCCATCTACTCCAGTAAATATTAAAAGCTGGCTCAGTAGTTCTGAAAGAAATTTCATTGAAGCAAGGGGAATTAAATCCAATGGGCTCTGGACCAAGTCTGCAGGGTACATCATTAACACCCATCCAGAGCTGGAAATTCTCCAAAATATTTCATTATGCACTAATTAGTCTAGAACAATTTTTTCTTTTAAGTTCTTTCACCTTAAGTCCATATGGAAACACACCTAGGAGGGCAGCATTCACATACAGATAATTATTCTAGAAAAATTATACTTTGGAAAAATCTAAAATGCAAACAAAACCAGGTAAATATTCCCTTTAAATATGTCTTGCAGTATAACGGATTTACATGTAATGCAAGAAGTTGTCTTCATAACCTTTTCCCAACTGCTGATATTATATATGAACAAAATACTTCACATAAAGTCTCTACAAGCCTTGTTTAGTCCATTATATACAAGACCAGAGCCCACTGCTGCTTATCACTGCTGTTACCACTTTCACGATAGATAATTTTTTTCAATCCCTGCTTTAGAACACATAGACCCTACTCTGCATATTTCACCTGCATTTCCTGCTTGCAGACTGTATAACCTTACATTGAGCTGCAAAAAATTACAATTTTTGGAACACTTGTAATAATTCAAACAAGCCATGCAAGGAAACCTTGGTAAATCACAAAACTAAGCAAGTTTATCACCAGGAAATAGCCTGCACCTTACTGAAAATTACAAAATTTGCTTTATAGGAAGAGTTAGTTTTAGAAATTTCAAAGTGAATGTTATTTTTAAGTATTTTAATCCTTTGAATTTAGAATCTGTAAGAACTATAGTATTCACTCAAAGTGTTTTTCCACTCAAACAATCATTAGAAGAATAACATGGATTTTTCAAAATTCCCATGAAATCAAAAATGTATCAAATTCACCTTTTTTGAATAGAGATTTTTTTTACATTAATTCCAAAAAAGGTCTGTTATATTTAACCTTCACCAAAAAAATTAAAGAAAACAAAATACAAAAACCACTAAACAAGCAAAAAAAATCCAACAAAAAAACCTACTTCAAAAGAATGTCTGTTTCCTTGTAATTCTTGGTAAAATTCAAGTTAAAGGCTATCTGTGGTAGATGACCTTCTTTCCCCATCACAATAACTACTTCCAAAAATGGTTAACTACACGGGATTGCCTCCTGTTATCTAAATTCAGGTGCAGGTACAAGGCTCCTCTCACTTTTTTAGAGCAGCTGTTCCTAGAAAGTAATTAACCTGAAGATACGCACATTGTACATAAGCCTATATGACAACTGTTGCAGCGTCCTTATTAAAACTGATGCATTTATACGTATTATAAGTTAAAGAATAATCTTGCCAGAGACTACATGGCTAAAATGTGATTTAGATTACATGGCTAAAAAGTGTTTTCCTTAGTTCTTTTAAATTATAAATTAATTTTGCTGATACATAAAATAAATCAGATAATATTTCACTGTTTTCAAGGAACAAGACTATAACAGCAAACACATATTAAGTGAATATAACAGATTTTGAGCCACTTGGCTGAAATTACAGTTATTTTGTGTCTTCATAAATTACTCCATATGAAGATCTTCTGAGACTTTAGAAATATCAATGAAATGTATTTCAACTTTAAAAACTGGATTGCCGTCTCTTATCATATATGGAGTCTCAAGACAAAAGCAACATAGGGTCACTAATCGGAGCACAGATTAATGATTTAAAAATGCTTACCAGTAGAAGTTAAATTAAACCAAAATGCAGACAAGCATTTAGAGTCCTTCTGGAATTTACAGGCCTACTAGTTTAAAGAAATGCAAATAGTTTACAAACAGACTGGAAAAACACTTGAAAAATCAAAAGCACATGAAAAATATGAAACTAATAGTATATTTATTCCTAAGGAACTTCTAAGTTTAAAGAATGTGCTTAGGCAATCTTATGCCCAATTTCTGCAGAATTAAGAGTTATGTACTAAGCAACTCTTTACCTAGCAATAAAAGAAAAAGGTATGATCAAATATAGGCAAAGGTAAAACAGCTATTTAAAAATTTTGGAACAACACTGGAAATTGTTCTAAAGAGTAAAAGCTGCTTTGATATTAGAAATCCATAATCTTATTTCTCCATCAGCCTTGGTGGACATTACAGTAAAATAATCTGTGTTTTGTTCAGGTTATCCAACTTAACATTGAAATCCATTATAGCAATCAAGTAAAATAAAAATAATATGCTTTTCCTTTTTATTGACCATTCAGTAATGCCTTAAACTTTCCATATTCAAGAACTGAAACTTTCTTAAGTAGAAGACACTACAGACCCTCTCTATACAGAAAACTTAGAAATTTTATTCTATTCCAAATTACAAATGGAGATGAAGCTTATACCTAATGCTAGGAAAAATATGGCTTGTTAGATTTTTTTTCATTGGGATCAAAAAACCAGTACTTTTTCTCAAAAACTGACATGTCATTTTGTCTAAAATAATCCACACTTCCAAAAACCTATTCAACTCCTAAAAAGAGTAATGTAATAGAACGTCTGAGTAATCCAAACAACGTAATACAAGCAGAATTACACTGACTGAAGTTTGACTGATGCTAACTCTTAAGTTTCTGGAAGAAATAAAGACACAGATGAATATTAAAATTCACTGTAATTTTAATCAGTAATATGCAAAAAAGGTTGTGCCTGTCTGATATGAAATAGTCCTTGACTTCCATAATCCTTAAGCACTTTATCATTTTGCTGATGTATACTATATTTTAAAATCAGAAGGATAATGGATGTGCTTCTTAAACTGTAAATTGGGTTTTATATCAGAAACGTGTCAGCACCACGACAGGTTGACCTGACAGTGGTCTTGCATTTGCAGCTCTCCTTCATGGCTGCTTTTCAAGGTGATAGGTCAGCCTTTAGAAATGTACAGATTTCTTGATCCCTCAGGAAACATCTTTGAGTTCTAACATTTACTGCTTCTTCGATCTTTGTAACAGATTGAAAGCAGAGGTGTCCTTTGCTGTCACATATATTGTTATTAATCAAGGGCATGTAAGTATTGGGAAAACAATATAAATTAAAATACATTTGATTTTTCTACAGCCTCTAGGGAAAACATCAAAATTCAGGAGAAATGGTTAATTTCTGTGTTACTGATAACTGCAAAACAAAAACAAACACTTATTTTTAGTTAATGACATCTTTGATTTCACTCTTTTCTAAATGGTGAGAGGATTTAGACAGCAACTTAGCATAAACATTAAGTTTCAGACTTTCCTTTTATTTAGGATATGTAGTTTCAATAAAATGATGATAAAAATCAAAGCACAGAAGATAACGGCAGTTCCAGCAAAGCACTGGAACACCCTGAATTCCCAACAAGTGCTGCTCTGCCACAGTACCTCACCTTACATACTCATTAATTTCTTTGCTATGCTGGTTACCCCAAGCCTAACGATGATGTTCTTTAAACAAAATGATAATATTTCATAAATCTACTCACACTGTATAAGACTGTCCTGTAGGTAGTATTAAACTTGATTGATCATAATCTCTTGAAAGCTACTGGTATAAGTCTGCTGATGATATTGCTCTATAATACAACGCGGATGAAAGGGAAAAAAGTGCTCAGAAAACTGAGGGCTAATTATTACAGAATCTGCTTCCTACTCTGTTTTGCAGACTTCCTTGCTTTGCTTACATAGCTGCAGTAACGTTAAAAATCTACTTCATACAGAGTATGCTGTTTGGGTTACTTTTAAATAAAAATAATTATGATTCTTTTAGCATCACATTGCATCTTTCTCCTTCAAAAAGTTTATTAAGCTACTTTCAAATATGTACTTGAAATTCATAAAAATAAATGACACGGCAAATACAGTAGTCACTGCTGACTCTTCTGACATGACTCTTCCAACCAAGCTCTAAAATGATATATATTCTCAACAACATTTCTGTTTGCAATCAACAGAAAACACTATCATAATTTATTTTAATAACTGATAATGTAAGTGTTCACAAGTAATTGTGCTGTGAAAATTATTTATCAGTATATTTTCAAATTAAAAAGCAATCAAAATGCACACTGTACTTAAATTAAATTCTGACATTTTGTCTTGCAGTGTTAAGTAGCTAACAAAGTGAGAATGATAAAATACTGTTCTTTGGAGCTGAAAATACCATAGCAAACCTGTTGTAACAATTTGGCCTTCTTTTTCAACTAGCAATTATAAGTTTGCATTTTACTGAGGGGGAAATGAATGTTAACACTGCTTTGAGATGAGATAAAAGAAACTTAATCTGAAATACACTCAAGCAATATAGTAAGTAAATTTCTTTGCATCCATTTCAGGATGTCACCACTCTTCTAACTAAGATGTATTTTAGCATTTTCAAAGCTGCATGGTCACAACAGCTTTATTCTTGCTGCAATGTTTCCTCTTTCCTCTCTTGCCTTCGATCTGGCTATGCTAAACTGTTTTCATGCACTAAGTAATTAAAAAATTATATTCATGTTCAGGGAAAAGAGAAATTACACTTCTGCCAATTTATCATGCCAAAACAGCTCCTCTCAAATGTAAAAGCTGAAATCTTTTCATTGTTGTCGCTTTCCCATTTGACATGAAAGCAGTAGAAAAGGTTAAGGATATATATGTACATATGGAGGCTCTTGTGAGAAGTGAACCTGAATCTCTTCTGGAGAATCCAACCCAGACTTTTCGCTTGTTAGCCAAAAGCCTTTAAACACTAGCTTATTAGATAAAGGATGGCAGCTGTAGCACTGGCACAGGAGCAAGTCCCAACTTCATTTATTCAAAGAATACTGATAACTGATTATTCTCTGAAAAAGACCCTTCAATCTTTCAACTTCAAGTGAGTGAGGGTACCTTCCTGCACTTGTAAGCCAAAGATGACAAATGTAAGTTGATGTGATACCGTACGACACCATATGTTTCACATTTCCTATTGCAAGAGGCACCTATTCAGCACAGAAGTTTCATCCTTTTACGGCAGTTATCCTCAAGATGCTATACAGGGAGCTTAATGACTAAGATGCGGATTCAATGTTCCTCCTTGGGAAACAAGAGCCTAAAATTCAGGACTGCGTTCAACACCCATTATTGGGATTTGCAAAGCCTCTTGCTGATTCAATGCCTAATCAAACAGCTGGTACCGGGCTCAAGAGGCAACGCAAAACGACAGGGGTTTTGAAAGAGAAACGTTATACAGTCATCATCACAGGGTAAACCTGACTCAAGATCAGGGCTTCACTGTTGGAAAAGTGCCAATCAGTTTTATTTCTCTTGTGACTGGACTGGGAAGAATAAATCCCAGTAACATATGATTACAATAACTTTTTATATGTGGGAATAAGTCATGTCATGCCACACCAAATTAACAGGAAATGTTTTAGTGAATTGTGTATTTCATGGCAGCTTACCAAATACAAAAATCTATGGCAATCAGCATTAATCTTTCATAGGTTTGCATAAATCTCTACCAGGATTACCCCAGTTAAGCTAATCACAGAACTTTAAGAAGAACAGTAACAGCATCAGGAAAAGAATCCTCGATTTCCTTCTTTGTGCTTTTCTAGATCTACCAGACTTCATAATTATGTCCTGATTTACAATTTTTTCATTGACGTAACATGCATCTCAATATAGGATATATAATTAGCCTTCAAGAAGCTTTCAAGAACAGATTTGTCTGGATGACTATTTGAAGAATTGCTATAAAACAGCAAGTTGAAATTACATCTACAGAGTAACTAAAGTTTATTCTTTCTCATGGAGAGCTAAGTGAATAGCTACACTGAGATATTAAAAGCAGCAAAATTCAGAATTAATGAAATAATCCTTATTTTTTCTGACTCAACACCCAAGAATGTTATATCAAAAGAAAAAGCCATTTGACAGTCAATTGTTTAGCACCCTCAAGATATCAAGTATTTATAAAAGTGAAAAATATTAATTTAAGGATGTTTACAAGATTTATTTTGAATCTTTTAGACAGTGAAACATCAGAAAAACACTTCGTTTTTTAAAATAATAATTATCCTTAAGAAAGCAATAATATAACCAAACCAGTGATTCAAAACCAGAGACAGTCATACGTCTCAAGCCTTGAGTTGTGTAGTTGTTATTGTGCATGTTGTTAATTTTCATAACTTTTATAAATTAAGGCAATATCATGTATTCAAATACAGAGATGTGCATGTTTGCCTTCTTGGAAAATCAGGTATGCATTCTTAATTTGTAGTCTTACAATAAAAATATCAAATACAATTAAAAACTACACAAATATAAACATGTATTCGGCTGAGTTATGTTCCTTTATGACAGTAATTTATGTGGTTAACATCTTAATTTAAAGAAATATGGGTGAAAATTGAAAGGACATTGCTCAAACAAAAAAAAAAAAAATCCAGCATTCAGCTTATTTTCAGATCCATACAAACAAATTTATTGCTCTTTCACATGATAGCTGGTTCTGCAACCTTCCAGTTCTCTTCAGCTCTGAACAGTGGAAAACAATCCAACGTTGGGGTTCTTGGGAGGATCTCCTTGTTATCATAAGAATAATCTGCCCTAAATTCACACACACACACGCATGCACACACACACACACACATATTACAAGTTAGCCAGGGCTATTAACTAACCTTAGAACACCAGCTCAAGATAGCAACAATTTTTTTTTATTAAAACATTCCAATGTGTCTGATGAGGTGAAAAATAAGAGTTAAAGTTAGAATTCTCAAAGTAAGTTGATCCAAAATTGAAATTATCTACATTTGAAAGATAAAGATGTAACTAATGAAAAGTTTAGTCCAGGTGCAGTTTTTCAAAAAGTAGCACAGCTTTTCTAAAAAGAAATGTTAATGCTTATGTTCCATTTCAGTTGCCTCTTTTTAGTAGTAGTATTTCTAGAGAAAATGTATTTAATCATTTAGTTAGCAATTCAGTCAATCAAAAGTTTACACAAGAATTCGTCATAACTATTTTTAAGACTCAATGAATTCTCAGCATACAGATTGCATATGAGATTTTCAAAATCAACATTTGTAAAATCCACATAATTTAATTTTGTAAGTGAAGATTTCAACAACTGCTTTTTCTCACTCAAGCTGTAATATAAATATACATCAAATAGTTTTCCACTTACAGAGACGCAACAGAAGAAAAAAACCCTGTTGATTGTAACAGTAATTACTAATTGCTTCTTGATAGCTATAAAGAGTACAGAAAAGAGTAAAGTATAAATGAATCTTTTGTGCATTATTTATCAGTACAGCTTCAAAAAACAAATGCATTTGAAACAATTAAATATATTTTAGCCTTAACAAATTTGGCGAGAAATCTTACAACTCTGTATTTAAACCACAGAAGAAGTATCAGCACCCTAGTTTTCCTGATTAGTTAGGCCATTGGTAAATTACAGAGTCCTTTAAGGGCAAGTTTAAACACTTCTACAGTGGCAATATAGCAAAACAAATTGTTCTAATAACACGGAAAATTCCTAACTGGAGTTTTCTACTGTTTTGTATTCTCCTCCACAGTACCCAACACCACAGTAATCTCAGCTCCTTTAACATTTCTTATGACCTTGCCTTGCCCACAGTTTCTTCAGCTTTATCGCTCCCCCTTTAGAAACTAGGTTTAAAAACACAAAACATTTTTGTGGAAAGAAGGATGGAACAACAAAAAAGTAATCTGGAAGCATTTAAGAGAGTGTAAGCAAGAAAGCACATCATATTCTTTAAATACATGCTAAAGGAGCCCCTTCTGCAGAGTAAGATGGAAGTCAAACATCCAGCAAATTGAAGAGGCAGAAGGAAAATGCTACAATATTAAAAACTGTCAGAAGGGCTTGAGTCATAAGAAATGACAGGTGACTCACAGGAGCTTTTCTCTTACTTCTCAACTTGCCTCTTTAGACCTTCTAAACAGAAACAGAACATGATCTGTGAACAGGATTAGCCAGGAGAATTTATAGCGAAAATAGCATGAATCACAAAGAGAATTAGACAAAATGAAAAAAGTCTTTATGCTATGAAGAAGTCTGCAATCTTTGATGGAATGAACATGCAAATATGATAACTATTATCATATGATAATTATAAGTCTAATTTATACATAGTATAGGATGCAAATATAAGGGTAGTCATCACCATAATGAGTTTGAGTTACGTTGGTTTTATATAAAAGGAATTCTATTATATTGTCTAAATTTTATTTTGTTCATAGCAGTTGGCATATTAGAATTTTACAACTGGATATTCTTGTCTTCATTGCACGCATAGACACAACGATGATAAAGATAGATATACACTATTAAACATTATTGGTTATGAACAGTATTTTCTGATCAAGTAAATTTTAGCATTCCTGAACAATAATTTCCCCAAATAAGCAAAAGAAAATGCATCTAACATAATATAATTTTCTAAAATATTATTTTCCCAGATATTTGCTGATTACATTTCATCACATTTGTCTACATACAGTGATTGAGCAAAAGATTTTAATGTTGCAAAATGAAGCAGTAATCTAAACCCAGCAGATTTAATATAATGCACGCAATCTCATTTCTGACTCTTCCAAGTTTATCCTGAGGACTAAATAACAAAAGTTACTGTAACATTATTAAAAATTATAGCACTCTATGAACCCACAAAGAACCAGTAATTAACATACCATAGGCAACGTAGAATCTGGAATTTCCTAATTTTAGTATGCTTTACAACCAACACAGTATTTGTTTCTATGTGTTCTTTTAAAGGAACAAGCAAATAGTTCCACCTTTGGCAAATGGAACAACTCCCTCCAGTTTCTTTTTCTCCTCTACCTCTCATTATCTTTGTTGGAATATTAAGATACCTTCATGTCCATGTGATGTTTGTGTCAGAGGCAGAGAAGAAGGAAGAAAAGGGAAACTGCATGTCAGAAATAAATGCCTGGACACGAGGCAACATTTACTAGGAATAAGAATCAAGCTTTATGTCTTCTGCAGACATTCTGCTGTTTTGTCATGGGTAGGATAAAGCTGAGTTCTTAAAACAGGACAGCTTGGGTTTTTCTCGGATCCAGCCCCACCCCTCCCAATATACAGCAGTTCAGAGAGCTCTCAAGCATTCACTTTGGCTGAAGGGTCTTTCTGACTCCAAATTGTAATGCAGTATTATTCTGGTAGTTATTCTGCAAGTAAGAAAAGAAATTCCAAAATTCAAGTTTATGTATCAGCCAAAGCTGAAGAGAATTTCATGTTACAAACCACACACTACAGCCTATAGGGCTTACTTACACCAAATTAAAAAACTGCTGCAAACAATGTAAATGTGACAACTCAACAAAAAAAGACTGCAAGAATCTATTAAAATGGTAAAAGTTATGCCATCTAAGTATAAGGGTTGCTAGCAACACCCCTATTAGCTACCAAGCAATGCTATGAAGGCTGTGAGGAGAGCGAACACAAGAAATACTGCCATTACGAACTCTCACTTTCAAAAATTGCTAACTGGGAAAAGCAATCTTTGAGCTAATTTTTTTATACTAATTCTATGCTAAAAGGTTAAGCTCTTTAAAATACTTACAAATGATGTCCGCAGATCCATATAAAATAATTAGTTATGTCTGCATGGTAAAAAATAATGATAAATTTGCTTTAATATTGCATACACGTTTTCTCATTTATGTTTATGAAAATGCCTTAGATTGTCTTTTTAAATTATGACATATCCAAACGGTATGAAAACAGAATATGAGAAATGTATCATAGCAACTTAACTGTGAATATACCTATCTCTTTGTGAAAATACAAGAACACAAAGTTATTTATATCTGTACAGGTGTCTGTATCAAGCAACTATGTAACTACACATATATACAATTCAATAATATATGTACATTCATAATATTAAACATAACTAGACATGTTAAAAAACTGATAGACCTATGCTGTGAACATCCTCCACTGTGAGCAGAAGGGTTATCACAGCACATATTAGCACACTCTCTACCAACTTTCCCTGAGCTGACACTGAGATGGAACTACCAGTAGCTCCGCAGTTTCTGGCACAGAAGTGTTCATCCAGATTCTCCAGTACTAACCACAGTAGCTTTCCTGTACTGAACTTAATGACACAGCAGCACACAGCTTTACATTCCTGCTTATGCTGAAACTAGACATATACCATGTTTACAGACAAATCCTTACTATCCAAAACAATTTTTAATTAATATTAAGATTTTTGATGATCTGGGTTCAAAGGGACACCTACGCTTGTACACAGCTTTTCTGGCTTCTACAAGGAAAATGAAGATGTTCATGGGCTTAGAAGTCTACATATCTACAAGTCGATGGGGCTGGGTGGATTCACTGATTCAGAGTACTGAGGAATCTGGCAGGAGAGTTCACCAAACCACTCTCCCATCATTTATCAGTAGTTCTGGTTAACTCAGGGAGCCCCAGATGACTGGAGGTTGGCCAGTGTGATGCCCATCTACAAGAAGGATTGGAAGGAGGATCAGGAAACTACAAGTCTGTCAGCCTAACCTCAGTACCAGGGACGGTTATGGAACACCTTGAGTGCATTCACATGGCACATACACGACAAACAAGGGATCAGGCCCAGCCAGCACAGGTTTAGAAAAGGCAAGTCCTGCCTGACCTACCTGATCTCCTTCTATGACCAGGTGTCCCGTCTAGTGGTTGAGGTTGATATTGTCTACCTCAACTTTAGTAAAGCCTTTGATAGTTCTCCCAGTGTATTCTGCTGGAAAAACTGGCAGCCCATGGCTTGGACAGGTGCACTGTTAAAAACTGGCTGAATGGCCAGGTCCTGAGAGAGGCAGTCAATGGAGTAAAGTCCAGCTGGTAGCTGGTAACCAGCCGTGTTCCCCAGGGCTCAGTAATGGGGCCAGTTATGTTTAACATCTTTATTGATTATCTGGATAAGGGGATGGAGTGCACCCTCAGTAAGTTCACAGATGCCATAAAGCTGGGTAGGAGTGTTGGTCTGCTGGAATGTAGGAAGGTTCTGCAGAGAGATCTCGACAGGCCAGATCAATGGGCTGAGACCAATCGTATGTGGTTCATCAAGAAGCGCTGGGTCCTGCCCTTGTGCCACAACAACCCCATTCAGTGCTACAGGCTGGGAGCAGAGTGGCTGGAAAACTGCCTGGCAGAAAAGGCCCCGGACGTGTTGATCGACAGCTGGCTGGACACGAGCCAGTGTGTGCCAAGGGGGCCAAGAAGGCCAATGGCATCCTGGCCTGTATCAGCAATAGTGTGGCCAGCAGGGCCAGGGCAGTGATCATACCTGGCACTGTACTCTGTATTCAGCACTGGTGAGGCTGCAGCTAAAGGCTTTTGGCCAGTTCTGGGCTCTCACTCCAAGAAAGACATTGCGGTGGTGGAACAAGTCCAGAGAAGGACAACAAATCTGGTGAAATATGTAGAGGGTAAGTTAAGCCCTGTGAGGAGTGGCTGAGGGAGCCAGGGTTGTTTAGCCTGGACAAGAGGAGGCTCATGTGTGACCTTATCACACTCTACAACTGCCTGAAAGGAGAGTGTAG
>VZTF01003806.1:927275-946756 GCA_013397755.1 Cnemophilus loriae | reverse complement strand
AGCCAGTCCACAAGAGGATACAGCCTCAAGCTATGCTAGGGGAGATTCAGTTTGGACGTCAAGAAGAATTTCTTCACTGAAAGGATGATCAGACATTGGAATGGCTGCATAGGGAGGTTGTGGAGCCACCACCCCTGGAAGTGTTCAAGAAACAACTGGATAAGGCATTAGGGCTATGGTTGAGGTAACATAGCGGTGATAGGTCAAAGGTTGGGCTCTAAAATCTTGGAGGTCTTTTCCAGCTTTTATGATTCTACGATATCTGTAGCTCAATACAAATAAAGCGATCTTAAAAATTAACAGTAAAAGCATTCTGAGAAATATAAATAGCTTTGCATAAAATAATAACTAAAATAATGAATTTAGTTTAATTAAATAATGAACTTAATTCAATAATTCATTAACAAAGTACAGGAAGATATCAGGTTCTAGGTACTTTCTTACTTTCTTTTTTCATAAAATATTTGTTAGGAAAAGCCTAAAAAAAGTGAACTTTGATGGTACTCTACACCCACCACTTTAATTCTGTAAAAGCACAGTCAGTAATCAAGCAAATGTTACTATAAGAGCATTACAGTAAATACATTACTTATTCACAGGCTACACTGAGTATAATTAAATTATACATTCTGATGAAAAGGAGACATTTTTATTTGACATGCTGATTTAAAAAAAAAAAACAACAAAAACAAATCATTTTTATGATTTGCAGAAAAGACCTCACTCCTTGACATTTGGAGAAAACAGAGAGAGGCTGACATCCTAACATTTTGTTATAGAATATTAAGCTTTTTCACCCTTATTTACATTTTACCTTAACCACAAGAACAAGAGAAAGTGGTTTATATAAGATTACTGTTTGCTGAGTTAGGTTAGTGGCTCTATTTAGTTTTGAGCTACCACACAAGCCATCATTACAATTGACAGTACAGAATTATTATTAACAGACAAGTTAAAAACTGAACAAGCCAGCAAAATTAATTTTCATTTTTACATCAAATGGGATTCGTTCCAGGTGCCTAGATAAATATGTTGGTAAAATACAATGAATTTCAAGAACAAGTAAAATGCTTAACTTTAGTCAATCTACAATGCTTGAAAACCTTTGACTTTCCTTAAATATTTTCAGGCTTTTAGAGATAATTCTGATAAATTAACCTATAGAACAGTGAGATGGATCCCTAGCTATTTATCTGGTTAAATGCAATGGTATTTTATCATAGAAACTGCAAACTATAGTTTTTAATCATTAATGTTTTACTGCCTGAGAGATAAGTTTCAAATTCCTTTAGAAATTTGAACATAACAATACATTTTTAAATAAAAACTAGTGTTTTGGAGAAACGATAAAACTTAAAATTATCCACCATTGGCCTTTCCCTTTAGCGAATAATTTATGACAACCACACAACTCCAGAAGTCTGTAAGATGTGATACACTAAACACATGCAGGGAAGTTGCTTGATGATTTATTTTTTTCTAAATATTAGTTCAAATTAAATTAAAATATTAAAATATTTTCCTTTAAATTCTGCCTGATTCAACCACATACACCTTTATGTTGTGCAGTGTGATCTGATTACCAGAGAGAAAGTTCCCAGTATGAATCACACATTGTGAAAAATGTTGTTCAGTATTTCATAGAACTCTCTCTGCAAAAATTTTGTAACAGAAAAAACGATCTTCAAGATACCAGTCATTATGAGGTAATAACTCGAAGAATTAGTAACATGACTTCTGCCATGTAGCCCCAAGGATGCTTTGTTTAATTCACATTCACTGTAATTTGTTGCTCAATTGTACCTCTGATCACTTGTAACCGCAATCCTTTTGGTCAAAAGCAAGTCAAATTTCTACTCACACTGCAGACTGTCTGCAGACTATACTACGGAATACAGAGAGGCTTGTTTTTACAACTGTACACCATCACCATCCTACTATGACCACTGAAATGGCAATAAAAGAGTGCTAATATAATTACACTGGCTAAGTGATATGCAGAAGACTGGATACTTTAGACTACCCTTTACACCTCATCAAAAGAGATGATTAGAACAAGACTATAACAAAAAGTCAGACTGTTATCACAGAAGAAAGTAAAGAAAGCGTAAAGAAATCTTCACTTAGGCTAGTTACAGACTAAATACTGGTTACCAACCTTTTCAACATGTCTTCTCTACTTAGGTTCCTGACAAATTTCATAAAATACTAATGAAATCATGTTCAAAAAGATGACAAAACCCAAGAGGCTGACTTCCAAAAGAAAATAAACAAAAGGCAAGATACACAATGCTGCGTGACACTTCAAAGGTTACATATATAAAACTATAAGCTTGCTTTCATTAAGCATTAACTTTCTAGCGTTATTTTCCTTCCATGGAGTTTAATAAAGTAGATCTGGTTAACTTAATGTTTAAAAACTGCATCTCCCAGTGTTGTTGGTTGATTTATCATCTAGTTTTGCCCTAACCTACCAATACAACTATATTCAGCCCACATTTATTCTAATCACCATCAAATATAACTACAACAATATAGCTATGGAGAAGCTAGACATATGTATTTCTCCACATAGAAAACCCAGTCATTAACAAACTTCTTCCAACTTAGTCCTCGAGTTGTAAGTGAAAAATAGCTAGTATTCAAATGGTACAAAACTCAGAAAGCATTTGAAATACTACATTGTAATATTCACTAGTGCCATCAGGATGCTAAAATTTTACTTGCATTACATAATCAGAAATCTACACAATCTAG
Organism: Cnemophilus loriae; assembly: GCA_013397755.1. Classification (NCBI taxonomy): domain Eukaryota; kingdom Metazoa; phylum Chordata; class Aves; order Passeriformes; family Corvidae; genus Cnemophilus; species Cnemophilus loriae. The sequence goes on along the minus strand of VZTF01003806.1, from coordinate 943,999 downwards.
AAATTAATAGTAAAATCATGTGGCCCTGTTAACACTAATTACATTGCTGCTCCTTCTTGCATCACAAAAATGTAATTATATATTTTTTTAACTCAAATTTTATATAGTAAATATAGAAATGTCTGCAGGTTATCAGAGAAAATGATAGATATAAGATACACTGATTACAGAGAAATAATTGCAATTAAAAAGATCAGATTTATAGTCTTTATATTCATCACACTGGGACAAGATATACAATTAATCCCTTCAAGAAATGGTGGAGAATTAAATTAAATTTTAAAATTATGGAGTGCAAAAGAGTTATGTCACTTGATTGTCACTCTCAAAGAGCAGTGAGTTGAGTTAGAAATGAGTTCATTGATGAACCATGATCTTAATGAGATGGAGACATCCATAAATGTGATGTGCGGCATCTAATTCCCCACAGCAGTCCACATCAAATTTCGAGGAAGGCATTCAGAAACGTCTTGACAGGCTGGCAAAATGAGTTGACAGGAATTTCATAAAGTTCAGCAATAGCAAACGCAAAGTTCTGCACTGGAACAGTTCAGGTCAGGCACTGACGGGCTAGAATGCAGCTTTGTAGGAAAGATCTTGGGAGATCTCTGTGAACAACAAGTGGAACATTTGTGTACCCTTGCGGCAAAGATGAGGTAGCTACATTCTGGAGTACATCAAGAGTGTTGAGGGAATTCAACATTCTCCTTTATTTGATGTTTGTGAGATTGTATTTGAGAATAAGGTCACAATTTAGACCACGCAGTACAAGAAAGACACTGATATATTGAAAAAAGGCTGCTGAAGGCCACCAGTATGAAGAGAGGGCTGGAGTACATGACACACAAGGAGAGTGTGAGAGAAACTTTTCAGCCTTAAGGAGAGGAATCTGAACAGGAATCTCATTACTGCCTTCAGTTACAAGCATGAGAGCACAGTAGATATGAGTCAAGCCCTTTGCAGTGATGCACAAGAGAAAATGGTCACAAAGTGCAATAAAGGGAATTCTGACTTGACTGTAGAAAAACCTTTTTCACATTGAAGGTAGTCATTGGAACAGGTTATCCAAAGATGATGCAGAATCTCCATCCCTGAAGATAACCAAAACCCAGCTGCACAAAGTCCTGAGCATCCCAATGCAATCTGAATGTAAATCACAGTTTTTAAACTAACATGAAAAATGAAGTGTAAATGTCCAGGCTGCAAAAATCCTCTTAGTCTGAATGTTCTGCCCAGCTTTTTACTTTTGGGAAAAAATATCAAATAAATAATTAAAAAGCCCCAACCAAAACAACACACTCTCCTAAAGAATTTGACTTCTCTGCCAAGAACCTAAATCAGGGCAGTCAGGCTTTCAAACTTGGTAACAGCTTTCAGAGTGCATTAGCCTTGCTCGCAAACAATTTCCTCTCTGGCACAGCTCAAAGGAAGATATCCATGCTTACTTCATTAAACCTATCAGCAGTGTTTGACACTGAAGATCACCATGTGCTGCTGACTTGCCTGGGAGACTGGCAGAAATGAGTCAGTCACCCTGAACTGGATAGGTCAACTCCTATCGGTCAGATTTCAAGACAATTCTGATGGGTGGTTTCTTTCCAGCCCTGAAAGCTTTTATTTGTGTGATGCTACAAGGATTGGTTCTACCTCTTGTTTTGTTTAACACAAAACTTTATGAGAGATCTTGAGACAACACACTTCTTCAGTGGCAACAGAAGCTATCAGATTCCTTATTTTATTTCATTCCTGCAAACACAGGCGGGCTTGTGAAAAAAAAAGGATGCATTGTTAAAAAAATGCTTGGAATGAATGAAAGAAAGGTGTGGTATGGTATGAAAAAGACAGAAGACACCGAGGGCCAAAAACTGCTTAGAGTACACATTTGTCTTGATGAGGTACACATATGTCTTACTTGCGGCTATGCCAGAGAGGAACACCAATATGCTCTCAACGCAAGACTGAAGAGATGGCCAAGCCTAAGTCACTGAGGCCCTCCTGCTTCTTCCATGAGCATCACTCTACAAACAGTGCCATCAGCCATCCATCCATACACACTGCCACCATCTTTGTTTTCCTGTTTTCCAGTTGTACATTGATGTTACTATCTACATGTTCACTTTCAATCTGTAGTGCAAAAAATTGTAGCTAAGGATGACATGACAGACTCAAAAAATTCCTTCTCAAGATTTTTATACTGTACTTCAAAAATTTGGAGTTCAAAGGATAAGTGTATATATTATAGCTTTAGGCAACTAAATAGAAGCTCTGCTTAGCAGGATTATTTAAATATTAAAAAAAATCCCCACTTGTGAAGTGAAAATGGAAAGATTTTTTGTCTTTTTTACATTCCATTAAGGTTTTTGTACACAGATTTTGAAAATATCAAAACTTCGCCTACTCAAGTCTTTAGCAAAAACATGATTTTTTTTCAGGTTAAAAAGCTATATTTTGACAGCTGAATTTTGGTTGCAGCATGTGTAAAGTAGATTACACTGTTTTGAGAAAAAACCCCAGTATACATACAGGGCTTATAGCAAAAAAGGAAAAAAAAATATTGATACTTGTTCCATCGTCGATACTCTTTACAGTGAAAGTTCTCAGCTATCAGTTTCTTTCCAATTTTTGGTAGTTGCAGAAAGCATATCTAGTAACTAAAAAGCAACATTTTAATGTAGGTTGTGAAACTATTTAGAACACTGAATAAAAATAATGATATACTCTGAGAAAATAAATTAAGTATCCAATACTTAAGTATCAGTCTATTAACTGAACTTACAGATCACTAAATAAATGGGGTTTTTAAAAAAATGTAAAATGGATCTTTATCACTGAGTTAAGAATTTATTATCCCATGATAGCATCCTACCTCTGTAATTCATGCAATTTATTTCTCAAACAAAGCTAGCTAATGATAATTTTCCATAAAATGCCTATCCTTGGAAGAATTCCTTTCATTACCCTTCCCAAAATACAAACAGTGAATAAGATCTGGGAACTTAGGTGGTATTTCCATGTTATTAATCATCCTTCACTTATGTAAGTAGCAAACCCACATTAATCTCACATGTTTACCCACAATAAACATAAATTACAAAACCATATTTTACATTAATGAGCATTGATAAAATTATTTTGGTCTTTTTCTCACATGTGAACACAGATATTTGGCTTATAAAAAGCAATTGTTCCCTCTATCTGCCTTTTATCTACCACTTAATTCTATTTTATTTATAAGAACTTTTTGTCTCAAGGCTGTTTTTCATTAATACTACACAAACTCTTTATATAATGAAATCTTTGATATACATTATAAAGCTTAGACTTACTGGTAACTTTGCATCTGCAGTCTTTGCAAACTAGAAGGATTACCACGACTACTATCTTCCTGTGTTTTAACTGTGTATCAGAAAACATTTAGTAAAGTTTGAGAAATGTTTCTTAAATGCCATACCTTTTCACTAAATACATGTTTCTAGAACATTAAAATCAGGAGGTTGAACAATAGGACCTAATAAACAACAATACACGTCCTGGTTAACTGCAAAACTTAGTGACAGATTCTTGAACCTTTAGTCATACGAAATAACACCTACAGGCTAAACATGGGAGCCAGTGAGGAAGTGAGAGGTTTCTCCTCTGTCACTATATGAAAATAACTTCTACTTACTAGTGAATTTCAAAAAACGATCTGCTTCAGATATTCTGATTCTACAAGAAGTTCTCTACTGTGCTGCTGAGCCCTCTGTCATCAACTTAGTTGGTACCAGTTACTCCACTGGAAAACTACCAAAGTCGCTGATGTTCCTGTAGTTCCAACACTAAAGTCCACACTCTGAGAGACTGTTCATTTTCACAATGAAATTATGTAACTCAGTTATTAAGTGGTTCATCTTCAAGTAATGGCTTCTGATTGAAAGGAACTCAATCTTTTTCTTGATTGCCTGATTAATTTGTGATATTGCCGTGTTATTTAGTTCCTTTGTAATCCTATTTTTTTTTTGTGATGAATGCATATGGGTACCCTTTCTAAAACACCTTCATGAGGAAACAAGGCTTATACATCCAAGCTGCACGTACACTTGCCTGCCTTCATTCCCAGAGATGTGCATCTGTTGGTCATTTTCAACTGCATGTGAGGAAACGGCAGTTTCAAGCATAAACAGCTGCCCTCGTGTTTTTTGGAAATACGGGAGAACAGAGAAGGTTGATCCAAACAAGAGGCTTGTTTGTCATGTTACTAGACACCAAACATTGTATTAACAATCAAAAGGAGAAGTTTAATTTTTATACTAATCAACCAGAAAAAAAACCCCACCCTGCAGAATATCAGACTTTGTTAGTTTGAATATTTGGCACCTAGTGCAGTAGTTTATTTTCACTTCGTGTTTTTTTCATATAGTAGCCTAATCTTCCGTGGTTAGGCTGCAAATTTTACACAGCTCTAGAGAGTCCTTTCGAAAACACAAGAACCATGACAATATTTATGAAGATCTCCCTTAAAAACTCAACTTATTCCTTTTCTTTTGAAAAACATAATCCAAAATGATAATTTTGATCAGACAGTTTGTAACTTGCAAGAAAACAAGACACCATAATAGCTCCGTAATGGATACCTTGTGAACTACTCTGTCTCTTAGACTGGGTCTATGGGACCGTGAAGTAAAGTTAATATACATCTAAAGCTGTCAATTAGACAGGGATCAAGAAAACAGGGACATAGACTGGAAAAAGAAAGTATAAAGAAACCTAAAAATATAGGCTAAAGGAAACAGTACTACATACTACAGAGGATTACAGAATCTCTTCATATACTGAGCACATTACACTAAGTGGAACTTTTTTTAAACTCCCACTAGTCAATAACCAATATTTACATTACAGCATTTTTTAGATGCCTAATGAAAAGTTTTTGGCCCACTGAGTTATCCATGATACAAATCCAAGATTTGTTTGAACACCAGCCCCCATTGTCAGGGTAAATTCAAAGAGCCTAAATTAGGCTTTGAATCCAGGCTCCTTCAATGCTGGTGAAGAGAATGAGACACTTCAGCACATTTAAGTGCTGGAAGTCATGCTGAATACCTACAGAACCCTGAATATAGGGATGTATGTCAATTTCCATTCCTCTTCGGAGTTCAGACACTTGAATCAAGACTATAAAAGTGGTATATCAGACTACTGAAAATGCAGACCATGAAATTATTTCCTGAAGACTAAAACCTGCTTTCAGGAAGGTTCCCTTAAATAATATTGCCTTCCTTTGCATATTTATTTAGGAGTTAGAACACAAGCTCAAGAGGTGATGATTTTGTTAATTTCTGTGTTAAGAACACAGTGAAGGCTTCAAAAGAACTTCTGACACAAGGGAGTCTACCTTCAGCCCACTGGGAAGAGCATTCAGTTAGGAGTCAGCTGATTAGCATTCAGCCTAAGTATGAACTCTAAACTGTGACTTCAAGCAGAAAAGGTCATACGCGTATCTCAGCTAAAGAGGCTCTCAGAGGAACTGTTTCCGCAATCAGAACAAACACTTTGCTCAGAAATGCTTAGCCTTGTCGTTGGCTAAACATTTGTGCCACACACCCTTAGGCAAGTTTTTTTTTTATCAATCTTAAAAGAGATTAACTTAAAACTAATAAAACCGAAAAATATTTAATGTTATAAAAGAACAAGAGCTCAAAGTGTTCCACTTGCCAGAAGCAAAAGAATAAATAGGATAAAATAAGGAGAATAATCACCTAAATCCTACCAAACAGTGACCTGATAAAGAACAATTAAATTAATATCAAATGAGGGAAAGAAATCTAGAGTTAACTGATTTGTTAATGGCAATTTGTAATTACCTCTGCAAATATATTTTAATATTTCCACCCAATATACACTTTGTTATTACTAAAGGAACACTGTACAACAGAGGCAGAATTGTTCTATGGCTAGTAAAGGGTCATCTGTTTTCTCACTTAAGCTGAAAAATATTTCAATTCTATCTGATGTCAAGGAAAAGGAAAAATGACAATCCAAACAAAACCAAATGTGTTAAAACCCAGTAATTTCCTCAATAAAATTTACACCCAAAGGTCTGAACATTGAATACTATTGACAGGCACAGCATTGTCAATGGTGGGCACTCAATTAACTTTTCTGTTATAAAGATTCCTTTGTCAGATAACAACAGACAGAAGAGTTTGTGAAATCACCTGCAATCTTAAATGCATAACTCATTGATTTCTTATTGATACACTGGAACTTACTTTGCTTTTTAAAATTAAAGTGATGGATGTTACACAATTTTAGTGCACTGAGTTCTTCATACTAGATGAACAACTGGATGATCAAAAGCCTTCAGAAACTATCAAGTAAAATATTAAAACTTGATTGTTGTCCTGAATAATAATATTGTAATACATCTTGAATATGTCCAAAGGCATACTAGAAGCTCATAAAATAATCATGACTTAAACAGATTTTAAGTAGAAGGCGGAAGCATGCTAAAACTTTACTTTTGTGGATTTTTAAAGACAATATCTCTTTGTAAGTAGTTGTCTCATTCTAAAATATTTGCACAGTGGAATTTGATTAATTTGTGATAAAGTCATATAGGGATGGACTGCAAATTTCTAATAGCATTGCATTGGTTAAGTTAAGCATTGCCACAATTTAGCGATAAAACAGTCTTTGACACCACCATTACCTTTAGGTTGCATTAGTTTCTAAAAAAACCCAATGTATCTCCTAGCTCAACCAGAAGTTACACATTATATACAGAAATCACCTCCTGAATTTGACAGACTGCATTACATGGGAGATCAAATCAAGTTGTAGTAATTGTTCCTCTGACCTTTAACTATTAATATAAAACCATACGAATTAAATAAAGGACACACAAATTAGAAGGGCATGAGATAGTAAAACATTGTATAAATATATATTAAAAAAGCAGGTAATACGTGTATACTTCCTGTGAAAAATACTTCCCAGCCATGCCTTACAAAACTGCAATTTAAAATTATAATAAGCTCATTCCTTTGAGGTCTTTTTGTTACAGTAAAATTAGATAGGGTATTCTAATAAGGTGTGGGTATAAGCTTTACATTCTCTGGAAGTTTTCTTGCCATGTGGAACTGCCCTCCCCCCAAACACACACCTGATGAACATCACTGCAAAGGAAATCCACTGATATAAAAAAAGACACCATCCGGAGGAGAAGTAAATAAAGTCAGAGAAAAAGTGAGCACAAACAGCAGATAAGAGTGTGGAAAGAGAGAGATCAATAGACCTGCTTTGGGAAGTAAGAATGTAAGTTTTCAGCTTCTGTGAAAAAATAAAAAAGGTTTAACAAGTTCTGGTTACAATATCAGTAAAAGTATGCATGTACCTTTGCCTAAATAGTTTTAGCTGAGAAGATATCCAATACAAAACAATATTGTGACATTAAAACATCATCAATAGGACACTAAAATAAGCCAGTGCATAATTTATTTTTTCTAAATATTTAAATGTAGACCACCAGTCTTTTCTAGTAAGTATACAATTATTAGCCTTGAAACAGAAAACTTGGATCATAAAGTAAGTCCCCTAATTCTATGCACCAAGACTTATAAGGACAGAAAACTAAATCCAAAGCTTTCAGATTTTTTAGAACATCTCTTAAATACTGTTTTAAAAAGGGGTCTGTGGTGGCCACACTCACTGGAGCATGTGAGAGTGGGACATAGGGCCACGCACCAGCCTCAAACGCATGATCTTGCACAATCCCAGTCTTGCACAGATCCTTGCACCCTAACTCTTTAGCCAGGATATCCCTTGCCCACAAGCCCTTGCAAACTCACTCCCTTGCAGAAATTCTCCTTCCATGACGCTTTCCTCACTCACTTCCTTAAATTAAAAAAATAAAAATAAAAAAATCAGGAAATAATATTTCATTCCGTAAATCATAGGCTTAATAATACAGCTGTCATTAAGACAAATCTTACATGGAAATAACAGAAAAGAAATCCTATCTGAACAATTACTGAAAGAATGAAAGATCTGCTAAACTTAGAAGACCTAATACCTACAGATATTTTCAAGAACACCTAGTAAGTCCAAACAACTTATGCAGAAGTAGTTCTTTCATACTATAACGAGATGCAGAGCAAGACAAAATTATTAAAAATGCTCATGTGATGATGGCAAAACCAATGGATGGCTTAAGCACATAAGATGGGCAAGAAAACACTGTACCCTTTGATCTGGATTTAGGCCAGTTTTTGTGCAGAATACTATGTATTGGCTAACAGCCACACAAAACAATCTCATTAATATGCTTATGACCAATGAAATAGACCACAAACATAACTTTAAAGATGTATTCTTCCTCCAGCTGGTTGTTACACAGGAAGTTTGCGGTATGCCATGCTTGCTTCAAGAGTTTTCATTGCAGATATTTCTATGACGTATTTTATGTTTTAACTTCGTCACATTGTGCAGAATTTTCGTACTTACTGCAGGATACGCTTCTTTAAAAAGTCTTTCATTACACAAAAATCCAATCAATCAACAACCAAACCCCACCAAACAAAGCTAGTCTGGATCCTAGTCAACTGAAAACAAATCAGTATTTACTCTTGCTATCAAGATCCTGACATCACCTCTTACAGAAAGATGGTTGAAGAGTAATTTTTTAAAAAGAAAAATCTTACATTAAAAGAGACCATCACAAGTGTATGAAAAGCTAAATCATATGTTTACCATCATATTATAATTAAGGCAGGTTTTATTATCACATCAGAATCCTGTGTTTTTCAGGCAAGAGGCCCAACGGAAATTCCACAGAAAGTCTGACTAGAATTAAATTGCTCTCAGGAGTAATTCCTTTATTTGCAGGTATCCCCTCAACATACACTTATCAGAGACTAAAATTTGCAACTATAAGAAACATTGTATTTGTAATGTATCTACAGAATCAGAGTGCAACTATTAAACACAGGATTCCATAATTCACCCTTCAGCACATTGTGACCCCATATAGGAATTTATAATTCCATTTTATCTGACATGTATTTTATCTAAGAAAGGAAGTTATCAGAGAGCAGTAAATTTTCCAGCAAAACTTATTTAACTATCCTATGAAAATGAAAAGCTATGCCAATCTGCTTATATGGATATCAAGTATATAAAAGAATCAACTACTGCTAGCAGGAACCAGTCAGTCTTTCGCAGTAGTTTTTCTATTACATTGGCTAGAAATTTTATCAATGTACCGATAGTATTGTTTGCTACAATTTTTTTTGACTTCGCGATAATTGTCATTTCAAAATGTTCAAGAAAATTTCGTGAAAAAAACTAAACCTCTCTGACTCCTTTAAAGCCTTACCAGGTAATTTCAGTTAAACATAGACTAAGCATATATATTACCCAAAGTATCAGTTATGAAAAGAAGGAAAAATTTCCTTTCCATGGTACAGACTCCAGCACTCTCTGCCTGTAAAGTCTGGGAACACAGCCATAGGAAAAATCATACTGTGTTAGTGATCACCCAGGTCCCCACTTTAGGGAGTCACATTCAATTCCTTTTCTGTTTCCCCATTCCTTTTCCTAGTGCACATGCCACTTTGCTACATCTCCTGTCTCCTTCACCCACTTAAAGCTTCCAGTGTTATGTAAGTTTCAGCAGTGACAAGAGGAGACTGTGAGACAAGGGACAGCATTCAAAAGCTGACAGCTACAGACACGGCCAGCTGCTGCAATTCCTTGAACCATTCATTGCATACTTGGCAGCAGCACTCCCTGCATACTTGCAGCAGACCACATAAGAAGAATTAGCTGCAGCTGATCTCATCTAATAAACACGTGTTGCTGCTACCCAAGCACTGATGCAGGCTTATTCAACTGTATTCAGAAAGCCAACCTTAGGTTTATGATGTCGTTCACTATTATAACTGGAACAATATGGTGTTATATAGTTTTTCTGAGGGTCAGAATGGAGTTGTATTTATTACCCCCTCCACATCTTCAGAAAAGCAGCAAATTTATTAAAGCAACACCCTTCAAATGCCTTTTTCTTTGTCCAAATAGAAAGTAAATTAGTCATCACTGATTTGTCTGACCTTAGCAGCAGCCAAATCCATGGAGTGACCACAAACAACCATAATATAGAAGAAGTAGAATCATGGGAAAATTCAGGTTGAAAATTACCCCAAAGTCTCCAATTCAATCTCCTTCTCCAAGCATAGCTATCACAGAACAGGTTGCTCAGGGCTTTTTTCCATTTGGGTCTTGAAAATCTCCAAGAAGACTGCACAGCTCCGGGAAACCTGATGCACCGCTTGACTATCCTCATTGTGAAAAACCTTTTCACCATCATGAACACCTTATTTCAACACACATCTCTTGCCCTCCCATCACCAGAGAGGACAGACTGGCTTTTTCTTCCTTACAGCTTTCTCACAGCTATTGGGTCACTATGTCTGTTAGGACCTAATACCATGAGGCATCCTGGTAGCTTTCTCTTTTCCAGCCTGAAATACAGTTGCCCTCAGCCTCTCCTCCTGCAACACGAGCTCCAGAACTCTGCCTTGATGGCTCTTCACTGAACTCACTTCAGGTAGCATCCCAGAGCATTCCCAGTCAACTAACAGAGAGAAGACTAAGACAAAGGCTGAAGCCTACATAGAGTACAGGATTTTTCTTAAATTAAATTGAAGATACCAAGTTAAAAGAAAGAATATGTACATGTGTGCCCATTTCTTTGGAAACTGTTCTGGAGACTTAGTGCTGACAAGGGTGTATGGTAGATGCTTTCTTACTCATCTCTTTCACATTTGCAATTGGCTGGCTCCAGTGGCGTACTCAGCTGCGTGTACGAAATGCTGACTTTAGGTAATTCCCTACACAGCAAGCTGACAGCTTAAAATCATGTTCGGAGACTATTCTTATTAACTATTGGCTAATAATTTGTTCCAAATTCCTACATTTGCAGTAAAAAAAATCTCAAAACTGAAAAATTCCCTCTTCCTTCAGAGAAACACCAGATGAAGATACTCATATACTCAGAAAACTGCAGGATTTTAACTTGTATGAAACCTGTAAACGGTTTGCCAAGTTTAAAATAGTTTAATTCCTATGTAAGAATTGACAGAATTTGACAACTATCTCTGTAATCATCTCCAGTTAGAATATTTTATTCGTTAGTTCATAAAAAAGTAATTAGTATAGGAGTTTTGAAAAAGCACTGCCATAATGTTTTAAAATCAATTTACATTTACCTTCTCTAGACATGAAACTTAAAACCTCCCAAGGTCTTTTTCTGTGTAAAATATCACGAATCAAAAGAAGCGATTTAAGACAAGAATCGTCAATCAAATGATGAAACAGAGTCTAACCGACAATTTACTTATTAACTATTTCAAGTCACATGACTGAATTAGAAGATTTACAGAAGATTCAAATGTGTAACAGATTTTCATAAACAAAGCAGCATGATTTCTTCATGCTTATGGTAAGAAACAGATCTTTTCATCCTCATACTGCAACTATGAACAATACCAACCTTTCACCACATTCACAAAAATAAAGTGCTGATTTTGAAGTATTTCAAAAAAAGAGCAGTATGATTAAGCTATCTAGGTTATAGCTGGAAAACATAATATGAAATAGAAGCTTTTTGAGGAAATTACAGTCTTAAGCATTAGTATTTTTTCTGTATAGTCTGCTTTTACATTACACTATCAAAGAGGTCATTACAGTAAATACAAGAATGGATTTGGAAAGGAATCTAACTTTATGAGGGGAAATAAAAACCTCCTTGTGTTGAAGCTTTTCATGTTTGAACCTAATGCAACTGAAGTGCCTCATCAATCCAGTGGGATGTACTGGCACAAAGGAGGAGGTACAAACAGGCAGCAGATGCAGGCAGGGCTGTAGCAGTGACAACTTTTGTGAGCTTACACTGTTACCAAAGTGTATGTCAAGTCTGCACTGCTATTAAAAAAAATATTGAGCTGCTTTTAATCTAGGTTTAACCAGGGCTCCTGTCCAGTTCACTGCAAAGCCATACAAAAGTTCATATTGCACAAAGAATAAATGTCCAGGGAGGAAAACAACACCTTTCAATTGTGGTGCAAGTTTATGCTGCTGTAAATGCTTGTGGAATTACCCTGTTAGAACTCGATATCATAACTGGTTTTAAATGAATTAAGACCACAATGTTGCCAAGAAGGTAAATTCCCACTCACACAGCTTGTGCTCACATTCTCCTGCTTCCCTTCTCATTGCATATATTAATCTAAGAGCAGTTACAGCTGATCCAACTTACTCTATATTTGCAAGAAAAAACAATGTCAGTGCAAAAGAAGAGATGGAAGCACACAGTCAGGACAGCGAGAAGGGCAAAACAGACAAACCTCATTGAAGCAGAAGCTTTGCTTGTCTCAATCCCACAGACAGCAGTTCAACACTGTGAGCTTTAACAGGCTGGAGTATTTTCAGCAGGATCAGGTCTCTGATCAGCCAACATTGTACAAAGGAGGACACAATAAGGGGCAGCAGTACTAAACATCCCAAGACAGGAAGAAGATAGGATTGCCTTCCAGAGCACTGACAGTTCAAATTGTCGCACAGTGTTCACTGAAGTGCACTTGTAGATTGTACACAATTGCTATTGTTAAACTGGAGCAGTTCCTCCAAGACAGATGTGCTACTTCTCAATATATATTTATCAAAACACTCCTTTAACTTGACATCTACGTGCCCCAAAACACACTGCTTTTCCCCATAAATTACCTGTTACAATCAAAAGATACAACTTCTTTCTCCTATTCTTTCTTATAGCCTCAAAATCAAATCAGAAACTTTGACTGATAAAAGATAAATAACAAAAGTAGTCTTAGTTACACAGTCTGGATGAATATAAATATAATGTCAAATCAAAAGTTTCAGAATGTAAACAAATCACACTATGGTTAAAATGAAACTTTCGCTACGAATTATTATCAAATGGTAAAGGGTAAGAAAGCCCTCCACAACACTCATTACTGAAAATGGTTTGAAAGAAGTGTTTAAAGTACAAAGATTGAGGACTCATCCAAATACATACAGATTGCAGACTCCTAAATGAAGAACAGAAAAATGAAAATCCAGAGCTGCAATACAAATTACCATTTTTCTGCTTAGGAACAACTACACTTCTTTTAGGAGATGAAAGCTGTGCCCTACACATAGCTAAGACTCTCTAAGGTTGAATGGCTGCTTTGGTTTTAGTAATCCAGAAACAATTCTTAGCATCCGTTCCTTTCTAAGGCCATCTAGTAAACGTTCTCATTCTATCCCTGTGGCCTGTTCCTGGAGGCAGTTTCTGACTGATGTCACAGAACACATGAATGTAATAGTAATCTTTTAAAAGTTGGGAGATAGACAGGAATTACCTTTCTACTCTTTCCTTTAAGTACTAAAATGAATCCTGTCCTTGAAAAAGTGCTTTTACCACTACTGCATTACAGAAAAGTGGGACACTAACACTTTATTCTCTTATGTACAGCTGCAGATAATAGGAAAATATCATCTGGAGAGGATCAGAAGTGAACAGAGATATCTTCCTGCTGTCCACATTCACGTTCAGACACTTCTATACTTGCTAATCTATAGATTAATTTTTAATTGTATTCCTAATTCTACATGTAGTACTCTGAAGTAAGAGCACATAGCATTCTTGATTCCACTGGAGGACAAAACAATTAAAATGTAAATGTAGCTTGTTAGTATAGAAGACCCTTATTGAATCTTGTTTTTAATCTAAACTGCTATATAAATTTACAGTTCTGGAATAACTTAAACACTTTATTCAGTTCAGGAACACTTTTAGGTGAATATTTAAGCATTGTATTTCAATAAGCAAGTTTTAGATTTAGCGAGAGCTGAGAAAAGTCTTATATATTGTATCTACTCAGTATCTGCACTTACTACTGACTATGAAAGCAGACTTTATTCAGGAACATCCATGAAAAACAGCTTGGTAAAAAACTCTTTGCCCAAGCATAGATTTGCCCAATTCGTAAAAGAATTCTGGAACTTTTACTACAATATTTACAGTCATACATGCATAATGGTAATCTGTTAAGACTCTACGCTAAGGGTTTAAGACCAACTACATGCTTGCACCAAGGGCTATTAATCAATACCTCATTGTTTAACCTGGAGATGCCAAACACGTTTAACCCTATGCCTTATCATGCTGTTAACAAAAAGAATTACCATGTCTTAACTAGATATTCCTGCTGTGCTTTCAACCCTCCAGTCAACTCCTAAGCCTTCCATGAGAACTTCATCAATGATGTCAACCTCTGACAAGTGAGTACTTAATAAATCTGAAGCTCCATTTAACCAGTAGCTGGAAAAGAGAAAAGGAACACCCACTTCTGCACAGACAGAGCAGCAGTGAGATATTCCTTACTGTACCCTGACTTTTTTGCACAATGACTGGAAGTGGGCTGCCTGACCTCAGTTGGAGCTCTCGCAAAACATAGCCCTGGCACTGGGAATCTCCGAGGACCACTAAGAGTTTCACTGCTTCCTACCCAGTTATGAGTAGGACGTGTGCAGCAGGTCAGAACACTGTAAACCCGAGCTCTGACACGGCTGAGGGGGCAGGCAAGGGGGCAGGCGAGAAGGGCAGAAATGAAACAGGTTGCCCGGAGAGGTCAGGCAATCTCTGATGTTGGAGGGGTTTCACAGTTTAGCTAGGAAAACTCATCACTGACCTCATCTGAGTACTAGTGACAGGCCCAATTCAAGTGGAAAGTTGGGTTAGACGATTTCCAGTTGTCCATGCCAAAGAAAGTAATTTCTGTGATTCTGTGAGTAGCTGCAAAGGCAGCAGATTTGCCTGTACGCAGTTGCTTAATGACAATATCACACGATTGAATGTTCTGTTCATGTTTAGGAATTTAGAAATGCAGCCAGAAAAGTTAATACTCTACAAATATTTAAAAGGAAACCTAAATTCTGATTAAACTCCTAGTAAGTTACGTTCAGAAGTCATAGCTCCTTTTTTAAAATTAAATACGTATTTCTCAAACTCCACTGAAACTGCTGATTCTTCTAGACAAAATCTTCTTTTACGTATCCAGGTGTAAACAAGTATGTGCAAATATCCATTATTTTAATTTTTTTCCAGAGAACAGGAAACATATTTTAAAAATTAATCCTTAAGGTTGCTGAAGTACTATAGTCTATTCCATGCATCTCTGGAATAAAAACAAGGAAACCAAACAACCTTTAAAACAAAGTGATTTTTCAGTCGTGCTCACCTTGTGTTTTTCCAAGTAAGGTGAAATATATTTCAGTTTTACTAATTAGGAGAAAGTTTTTCAGGTACACAACTTTTACTCTACTCAAAATTTGTTTAAAGACGTTCTTGTTTGGGTTTTTAAGAGGATGTTCTTGCAGATAACAAGATCAGAGCAACTGCTCCAGGAAGACCACTTCAGCAAAACAAAGGGAAATAATGTATTTCACAACAGCTGTCAGAATACTCTACAGATTTAAAAAAAACCCTTGAGGACTCAAGACTTCGCTAATACCTTGAACTATGTCCAAATAAAGAAAAATACAATTCAGGGGTTTAGGCAGAGATGTATGGTAATATCACCTCATCCACTTACATGTTGAACATTTGTATTCTGTACTAGTTGAAGCTTTTTAAACTCCTAAATTGTGATAAAGGTAGACAAATAAAATGGTATAAAGGGCCTTTATACTAATATTTTAACTCCCAAGCCCCCAAGTTCATTAGAAATTGTGACTGTTACTTAAAGTGAAGCTTGTTGGATCAATTTCTCTGTCTGAACTACAAGCTGGAAAACTAATGTTTGTTTGTTTAGTATTCTCCTAGATGGTGTGGAAGCTTTTTTTATTTTCCAAGCTTGTTTTAAAAATCTGTTTTCCAGATCTCTGCCATCCTATGTGACATTCACATCAAATTTATACACTGTGCCAGTGTATGAAAACTTTTGAGAAGTACTGCACTACCACTTGACAGCATTTTGCTGGGTGGGAGGCAGTAAGCCTCACACACAATTCCATAGGCTGCCAGTTTAATAGGATGTGCACTGCCAATACAAAACTATACAGAAAAATTGTGGCACCAAAGCAAAGCACTTGGTGATCGAAGCATCACGACTTCCACAGGCACGGAGAGTTACCTTGTGATAATACTTCTGCAAAGTCTGAAGGTAATTTCAGCAACCAGCAAACTCCACATAAAGTATTAGCAACTTGCACACCTTCCTGACATGCTTTACCCACAGCTCTAACTTGCTACGCTTCTTGGACACGTTAATTAGTATCACCTCTACGCTAGCAGCAAACCTACCACGCTGTTTT
The DNA here is from genome assembly GCA_013397755.1 of Cnemophilus loriae. Classification (NCBI taxonomy): domain Eukaryota; kingdom Metazoa; phylum Chordata; class Aves; order Passeriformes; family Corvidae; genus Cnemophilus; species Cnemophilus loriae. The sequence continues at coordinate 927,640 of VZTF01003806.1, read as the reverse complement.
TCATCATGGCTCTAATACTGAATCCCTCGCAGGCCTGTTGCTTGTCCTGCTGCTTGTCCTTCTTCTCCCGCTGCCAGGGGCGCCTGTCACCTGCGGGCTTTGAGGGGCCCGGGCCCCCCTCCTCCACTACCATCTCCCCACCGGCGCCCTCGACGGACCAGATGCAAATTACGGACTGGAAAAAACAAGCGAATATCAGCGTCCCGTGCCCAGCGAGTTACGGCAGGCAGCACGTCCAACTCTGCTCCCTCCACAACCTGCGACAGCCCCACACACCCGTCCCGCTCCTTCCCTGCCCCTCACAGCCGTCCCCTTCGCCTGCCCCTCGCCCTCACCCCCAGCCCCTTTTCTGCATCATCCCAGCT
>VZTF01003806.1:803944-926894 GCA_013397755.1 Cnemophilus loriae | reverse complement strand
TAGCGGGGGGGCGGGGTGGGGGGAATGTGAGGCGATGACGTGACAAGAGCGTGGGCGGGTGTGAACTGGCCAAGAACTACGCTACCCAGAGTGCCCAGCGTACACCTCCACCTCCCTCACTGAAGCGCATGCGCGCTCAGCGCCGGCCCACTCCGCCCGCAGTCGCGCGACCCGTTAGGGCGGCTACAGGGGAAACGCTCGAGCGGCAGGCGCGGCAAAATCGTGCGCGCGCGTGCACGTGCACGCGTCGCCCCTGTCCTCCCCCGCGGCCGCCGCCGCCGCCATGATCGGTGAGTGAGCGCGTCAGGGAGCGGGGCGAGCCCGGATGCGGATCCGCCCTTTCCTCCCCGCCCCTTTCTTCCCCGCCTCCTCGCTGCTGCCGGAGCGGCCGCTGCTGCTGTTGCTTTTGCGGCGCTGGGGGGCGGCGGCGGCTGACCCGGCTCCTTTCGCTTCCCCTCGGTCCCCGCCCGCCTCCCCCGATGCCTCGGCAGGGCGGGGGTGGCTCGGACCCCGCGGCGGGGACGACCCGGGGCTGCCCTCGGTCTGCGCCCGCTGGTTAAAGCGCGTCCGGGCCGTGCAGGGCACGGGGGGACCGAAGTACTGAGAGGGGTCACTGCCCTTCTGTTTTACTCCTGTGGGAGAGGGGTAAAAAAATCTGGCCAGGTCTTGTGACTGAGGTCGTTTTAAAATTGCCTTTTATTCGTTCTCCGTATATCGATTGTAAATGCTGCTGGGCAAGGTTTGCGTGATCTGCGAACTTTCTGGCCTTGCCAGCATATATACGTGTTGTTGGTCTGGCGTGGTGCCTGGTGGTGACCTGGGAAAGAAGCAACTTGCCGCAGCTCATGGCGTTGGGAGTGTGACCCTTTGGTCCTTGAGCTGCTTTCGGTACCCATCCGGTGCTGGTGTGACGCGTGACTCGGTTGTTTCAGCAGTGGGTTTTCTTCTCTTCTAAGGTTAATCCATACCTGGGGAGTTCAAAATTACAGGATCCGTTTTGTAGCCTTCTCATTACACATTTCGTCTTGCTTTGACTTTCTCAATTTTGAGAATTATTTAAAGTAAAACCAGAAGATGTAGTGGATGCACACGCATTTTAATGACTCTTTGCGGTCCTCAGGCTTGCTGTTTCATCATCAGTGTTGATGTCACAGTTGCTGTCTACCTAAGATCTGATCAAGTTGAAAACCATGCATTTTGTTGTAAAAATATTTATTGTTTTTGAATTGAACATCTTAGAAGTTTCCAAGAATCCTATGGGTTTTTCAGCTAGATACTAATTTTTTTTGTAGTAGTATATAGTTGCAGGTGTCTGGCTAGTGTTCTTTTAGCTTTGCTAAAGCTAAAAAGAAAGTTACAAACAGTTCTCCTGTATTTTCAGTCTGTATACATATTAATGCAAACATCTCTTCCTAGTCGTAGAGTTTTTCTTACAGGACTTCCTCATCATTTGGGCTACTTTTTCTTCTGTAGTAGAGAATATTTTAAAGTGAAGCCTTGGCTTAAGGAAAGCCCAAAGGGTCAGGTATTCCACTGTTTTTATTTTGCAATGTCATCTGCTCACCTGCTGTAGTATATAAAATACGTGTGTTTGCAGAACTGCAGTGTGTGTTTGTTTTTGAATGCCTCAGAAAAGTGAGTTGAGTGTACCTAAGGGACTGCCCATGTGGTTACAGAGCTGATGCCTCTAGCCCTCACTGAAATCTAAATATTTACTTACTGCTCATGAATATAAATGTTATATGACTGAGGAATGATAATTTTATTTTCACTGTGGCAGACGGAAATGTTTGTGAATATTGATTATGAAATGTACATACTAATTAGTTGCAAATTTAAAAACACAGCTTTACATGAGTTGTAACCTGCCCTGGTTTAACCCCAGCTGGCAACTGAGTACCATACAGCTGCTGGCTCACTCCCTCCTCCCCTGCCTAGCAGCGGGATGGAGAGGAGAACTGGGGGCAAAATAGAACAGTTTAATAATTGAAACAGAGTACTTATAATGCTGATAATGCTAATGATGACGATAATTGTAATGAAAAGGAGAGAGAGGATTAAAACCCAAGAGAAAGAAGGGATGCCCAATAAAATTGTCACTGGCCACTGACCAATGCCCAGCCCATCCTCCAGACCAGTTCCCACCAGTTTATCTACTGGGCAAAATCCGTGTTATGGAATATCCGTGTGGCCAGTTCGAGTCAGCTGTTTCCTGGCCACACTCTCTCCTAGTTTCTTATGCACCTCCTCACTGACAGAGCATGGGCAACTGAAAAGTCCTTGACTTGGGCTAAGCACTATTTGGCAACAACTAAAACTTCCATGTGTTACCAACATTATTCTCATACTAAATTCAAGATGCAGCATCATACCAGCTTCTAAGAAGAATTAACTCAGCCAAAATCAGTACAACACTCTCCCCCACCCCACAAAAATAAAAGAATTATCTTCGAAGTATGTGATGTGGGGACCTAGTCCAATTTCCTGCTTTGAGACTTTCTGAAAAGTTTCCTCTAAACACTTGTGAGCTGTGAATGCCGTAGCAAAATTTGGGGCAGGAGGGAAGGGTGAGATAATTTGTGTCATCTCCCCATTTTTTTTACCTGACTATTAAAAAGAATTTTCCTATGAAACACTTGGTATATTTTCCAAAATTTTTTACAGTTTCATATCTCTAGAAATGTCTTATGTCCTCATAAGCTAATGCTATAATATAATTGTATACATGATAATTCCTTTAATTGATTTTTGATTTTCTATTTTTTTCTTTTTTCTCTTCATTTCTCACAGACCAGGTCTTATAGATTGGTGCACATTCAGGTTCCTTAAATGGTAATTTGAATCGAGACTGAGCTAGTTAACTGACACAACTTGTCAAAATCTCTACTTACTTAGAGGCATAGGAGGTTTAGGGGGAGTGTTTGTGGTGGGTTTTTAAAGTTTATTTTATTTATTTGCTTATCACTGGATCAGCTGAAAACTGGTGTTGGTGCAATGGAAATGACAACCTGCAGCTGGACTGGCTGAACTATTTCTTAGTCAACAGCCCTGGCAATAATGTCACGTTCTTGAACACCTGTTCTGGGGGGAAAAAATGAAAAATAAAAACTGATTTTGAAGGAAGATACTACGACAGCTTTGTGGAATTTTTTGGAAAATCTCTCTCAAAGAGCAAAAAACCCAGGAGAAGGCCCCAAATTGTTTTAAAAATGTAGATGATGGGCTATATATAGTTAACAGCGGCAGTTCAGCATTTCTGTGGTGAATGAGAGATGAAGGTGGTAGTAGCGACAGGTTGTGAAGTGACAGTGAAATATGATTCATCCAGTAGTAATCAAGTTAAGGGAGAATGGGAGCCTGGGTGAAAGTTTTAGCTATTTGGATGACCGATCACTCCTCCGTGTTGCACCCTTTTTCAGTGTGTTGGTAATCTGCTTTCTGCATAAATATTTCTCACTGGTATGAAAATAACCTTGAGGAAACAAAATAAGAATAAACCCTTTCAGAATTTCCCTGAATATATTTATATATATGGCACTATACATAATAATGGTACTAGTGTAGGAACCAAAGGAAAAGTAGTTTTAGGAATTTTCTACTTAAATATTTTGATCTCGTGCTGCAATTCTGGTGTTTTTTTCCTTTTGTTGTCATTTTAGTGTTCTAATACTATGGATAGTTCCACTACAATACTGGAGTAATAGCTCAAGTTGTAGTTCACGAACATGTGGAATAATCTTTCTGATAGTTGGTTTGATTAAACAAAACCTAAACCTCAGAATATCAAAGGCTGCTTGCATTTCAAATACGTGACCTGTTTTGCTCTGTTTGTTTTGAGCCTTTTTCCCTTCTGCTAGGGTAGCTGTATTGTACTGTGTGTGCAGAATTGCATCATGAAACACTTTGTGTTTTACTGATATTATATTTTAATGATTATTTTCCTACAAAATTCTTTGTTATTACTCTGTCAGCAAGGTGTTATAAAATTAGTATCATTTGAAGTAGGATATCTTCAAAAGACAACTGACTTTTGCTAGAAATACATAAGTGTTCTGGATTTTGTTGTTCTCATTAAGGGAGATGAGAAGACTTTTTGCTTGGATTTCTTGTTGAAAGACAAGTAGCAAGAGGGAGGAAGAAGTGGGGTGTGTCTTTTTGCTTTTTTGGTATTTTTGGTTGACTTTTGTTTTTTTTAATGGCTGCAAAATAACAGTATTATCATATCAAGAAACTGGAGACCAGCTAAACAGGAGCTAAGGATGTTCTGATGGAGTGTTTTGAGTTTTTCAGATAGGGCCCTACAGAAAATTGATCTGGCAGTTTCTTTAAATTATTGCCCATGCTTGCTTACATGTAATGTGTTAATACAGTATCCATTGCCAAATGCTTTGGTGCAGCCTATCTGTGAGATGAGAATAAAGTTAAGAATTTCAAATTCCACTTATTTCCAGAAACAATTAGGAAAAGGCTTTGGCTAACAAAATATGAACATTGAAAAAAAAATATTTTGAAAAGCATAACAGCAAATGCTACTGCCTAAGAGTCCTTGCCAAAGTAATGAATGTCTTTTGTAGATACTTTTAAAGTTCATGACATTATTTGATTCTGTTGTGATAACATCACCTCAAGAGCTGTAGTAGTTTTCTTAATTGGAAACACATATATCTGCATTTACTGAAATAAGTTAGATGGGCTACCACACCATGTATCATGGAACTCTCGGTTGGTGATCAGGCCACAGAAGCGAACGATACTGAGAATGGTGCAGGTTTTCCAAGTTGCTGTATTTAGGAGAAGCCCAAGGGAGAATAAAACCATTAGTGTGAAGTTTGTTACTTTTCCAGACTGGTTTATGTAAAATAGATAAATTAATTATTTTCAATCAATTATTGTTGTTGCTATGTACTGTCTATAAGTATTTTTGGACTGAAAATCAACTTTAACACAAAATGCAACCAGTGATGTATGAAGTTTTCCATTAAAAGAAGAAAAAAAGGTAATATAAGAAATGTGCAGCTATATAGCCAGAACTTACAGAATGCCACTACAAAGATTGGTTTGGAGGTAATTAGTTGGCAAGCTTTAGTTATATAATTGTCAGTTATTTCACAATACCCAATTTCATCCTTCTGAGCTACAGTGTGGGTGGAGCATCGTGCAAATGTTTGTGTTTTATGAGGACTTCTAATCATTAAGTAACTAAATTTTAATAGGGTATATTATGTGCTTTAAAAACTGTAATATTTTTACAATTTTTCAGTTTCCAAATGTTGTGCTTCAGGCCTCTCCCAGTCCTTCTGTATTTTCATCAGTGCTAAAGGAGTGGAAAGATGGATGACCTTACAAAATAAGGCTAAAAATCCATCAGGTTTATCTGATGTAGAAAAATGCATCAGTACCCTTTTGGCTGTTTTATTCTTGAGGCTGGTCAAGATGGAGAAAGAATTAGTTCGTTACTGTGCACTTTTTGAAGCAGACTGAAGCTGCCTGATTGTACTAAACCGGCTTTTAAGCAGTAACTCTTGTGTTCCATCACTTTTGTCAATCAGCATGTTCATGTGTACATTAGTATTGTTAAAGCTTGACCCAGGAAAAACTGTGGCATCAAAGTTGTTCTTTGAGGCATGTGGAAATAACTGAAATATTTGCCATGTTATTACAAATGCTCTGTTAAAATGACAAGAGACAAAGAATCATTTAAGTTCTTCAGCCATTACTCAAATACTAAATTTGACGATAGCTTCCTTAAGAGCAGAAATGAATGAAGAATTAATCATAAAACTGCCTTTTATTTCATGCTGTTGAGCAATTTGTACAGTGGTAGTTGGTATTCATGCTGGTAAACATGCATCTTTTCTTGAACAAGGCAGTCTTATTAATGATTTCTCATGAATTCAGCCAAAAGATTGCATAAATAACTTGTCATAATTATGATGCATTAAGTACATGGTAGGTTTATGTGGTGTCATTTTTACAGTGGCTACATGCCTATTATGGATAAGCCACAAAATCTTCAGCAATTTCTTCTCCATATATCACAATGCCTTCCAAAACAGTGGCATCATAAATTATGTGCTTCAGAGAAATTAACTCTGGTAACTGTTTCCCTGTTTTTTTTTATTTCAAAATAGTTTTTTATTTTTTAATAGCGGAAGCTCACTCTTGGACTTCAGAACTTTTGAGGCTGCAGAATTTAACACCTCTATTCATGCTAGCAATTTCAATGGTGGAAATTTTAAAACTCTGACTGTAAAACTATTCTAAAACTTTTACCAGAGGGTGACCTCTTATATGTCACTGTTTTCTTCCCCATTTACCTTTGGAAGAGGGAAAACAATGACAATGACATACACACATCTAAAAAGAATGATGGGTCATTGCCTATTAAACATGTCCAAAATAAATTATCTGGATCCTGCAGTTTTTGCCATACCTCTAGGCTGTATTCCTATTCTGATTGTTGAGGAAGACTTGATTTTCTATCCTTGGCTGGTTTGAACTAAGTTGAAATGATGAAAGGAAGGTGATTACCGAATGAACATTTTCAACAAGTGCCTTGACATTAATGTCTTCCCTTTTTAACCCTGATTTTGGAAATCTGACCTGTGGTATTGTGTGTTTATTTTCAGAATATGTCAAAAGTTCTTTTGTTATGCATTATTTATCCCTGTAGCATAGATCTGTTGGTAAGAAAACAACAAAAATATTGTTTGTGCTTTGTTTTATTCCATGGGTTTTATACTTCTTCTGATATTCCCTTATGATATGGAGACACAGTTTGCTTTTACCTCTAAGCTCTAAGCCTAGACCCCTCGCCCGAGAAAAGAAAATCATTAAGAAGTTGATTTATTGTTTAAGAATTTCAGAAGCTGATAAAGATGAATGAAGATCCTAATTGAGGAAAGAGCTTGTCATTCCACGGCAGCTTAAAGGACAGCAAGGTTATAATGTATTAATGTGTAGGAAATGAAAGCATAGCTTTTTAGAGAGCAGTTGCAATCAAAAGCTGTTGGTTGTGTCTGTTTTTTGTGAAAGTGGAATGAATGATGTATTTGTTGCCACAAAAGTCGGACGTCCTCCTTTGCTTTATTTAATCTGTTGGGTTTTTTTTTTGTATACTGTGTAAAAGTAGGCTTGTGCACTAAGCTTGCCCTTGATGACATAGAAGGGCACGGAAGCAAATTCATTTACGTTTGTAAATTGTTTGTGATACGTAAAAACCACAAACAAAAAAAGCAAAGTTGACTTTCCAGTAACAAAAATGTGCTTGCTTTGTTCACCATTGTTGTGATGATGTTGTGAGTGTTGTTTTGTTAAAAGTGTAAAGCTTTGCTATATTATGATGTAGTTCCTCTACTTACTTTTATTTGTTTGGTTTTTGTCTTTATTTTTTCTTCCAGTATCTTCCTATCTGTGCTGCTGTTTTCTATATCTTTTGTTTAGCATTTCTAAATGTCTCGCTCAGTGATGAATTTCCCCTCTTAGTTCACTGATTTTTTTTTTATTTTTTTTTTTTTTAGTAAATTTAGCCAATAGAACTGTCTTGTGTCAGATCTAATACTTCAGATTTAATAACTTTCAGTGTATAGAGCTAAGGATATTTAGCTAAATTCACAAGAGGAAGAATCACAAGAAACTGAGATTCCTGGGCTTTTTTAGGCTCATTGTGTGAGCTATTTCTCTAGAACACCCTTTCCGTCAGTGGAAACATTTAGACCTTCAAAGTTCAAGGAACACTGTTCAGCTGCTTTTTGTCATAATAATTTTACAAGTGTATTTTCATTTAAAAAAAAATAATATGCCAATCCAGTAACGTTTTGGTAATGTGCTTTGATGTCATAGAAAAATTATTTTCCGTTTTCTTCTTTGGTATTAAATTAAAGGACTGTGCATGATGAAAACAAAAGTGGTTCATATCGGACATCATATTACATCTCTGGCATATGGTTCTCCTTTCAATTTTAATTTTTTTTGATGAGCTGAAATATTTTTGGTACATTTATGTTTACGTTTTTTCCCTTTTCTGATACAGTGTCCTCTGTGGAATACTCTCAGTGGAAACATATGTTCAGAACTTCAAAGTAATTACACTATTACTAAAAGCTTCATAATTAGATTACTGAAGCTAAATGTTGAAAAAATTTGATTTTCCTTTATCCAATCATATCAATTTCATTCCAATCTGCTTTCTGGCTGATTGAAGAAACATGGCAGGACAAAGTCAAAGCCTGAGTAGAATGTCTTAAGTCTGGTATAGACCTGTTCCTGAAGAAGAAAAGGGAGCTTAGAGCAGAGTTTAGTCTGAGAGCAAGATTTTTAAAAAAAGGAAACATATATTACCCATTTTAACAGTAAATTTTTAGTGGTAGGTACCTCTGCTTGGCAAACTGGATTGGGATAATTGAAGCATGAGCTTGTCTCTCTATGATAACTGACCCTATTTCTCAGAAGTAATGGGCTCAGTATGTGTCTAAGGTGCTTTGTTTACAAAATATTGCTCTTATTGCCTGTTATCTTTCTTTAAGGGTGAATTTGTTGTTGTGATGAAATGGATGTATCTTGTATTGAAAAAATCTGTTTACTGCCAGGAACAGTTCAGGGTTACTGTCTTAAGATATTGATGCAACCAAAAAAAAAAAAAAAAAGAAAAAAAAAAAGGAAAACAGGGCACAATACTTCAAAAATTCCTAGTCAGATGTACAAGAAGTCATCAGAAACAGTACATATAGAACTATACCTTATCTACCTTCTTTGTCTTTTGTAGCTCATCTGGAAAATGTGGGGTCTTTTAAGAACAGGAGGTGTTATCTTAATGGTCCCAAACAAAAACACTGTGTCTCTTAGGTCTCACAAGGCCTTGGCATATTGGTCTCTTTACATGCTTCATATTTTTTCTTCAAGCTGTATGAAGCTACAGGCTTACCTTCAAGTTGATGATTTTTTACTTACTTTACATAATTTTAGGATATTTTATTCACACTAACTCTGCTACTGTTTGAGATTTGGCTTTAGCCTGGTATGTGCTTTATGTAAGCAGTTGGTGTTCTGAGGCACATAAATTCAAAACTTGGTTAAGGATTAATGTTTTGAATTTTTAACTTTTCATGGTTTGTTTTCATAGTCTACTTTTCATTCTGCCTGCCCTTATTATACACAAGAAAATAGCAGATGAAGCTGAAAAGTTTCTTTTACAGTACTTCTGACAATTTCCATTAGAATTATCTTGTTGGAAGCAAATACCCCATCTGGTTTACTTTTTAACACAGTGAAACTCCATAGTGAGCTGTGTGCTGGAGCCTGGCTGAATTCCATACAATGAGACTCTTGGCCCTAAGCAAGATGAGCACAATCTGTTTCCCTTATATCTAATAAAGGAAAAGGAGAGTTTCTTCATTTGCTTCTTTGTTGCATTATGTTTACATTTTATGCCTCTCTTCCTTAGAATAGCTGCTTTCCTGCTGTTATCCATTCTTTTTTTTTTCAGTACAGGTAAAATGAAAACACATTACAGCCTTATAAAAGTACTGAATGCTGCTCTGAAATAACATTAAAACTCAAAATTTTCAAGTATGGCATGGGGCTTTGGCCACATCTATCCCGTAAAACACCTGAAGCTTAGGAGAAACACTTCTGGAGCTTCTTCTGTTGTCTTCTTCCTCAAATAAAGACAAGACTTAAGGAACGTATACTAAAATCAATCAGAGTCACACAGCTGATCCTAGCACTGCTCCTAAAGTTTACCTGTGCTGTCCGAATTCAGCTGCTTCAGCCCTTAACTTTGCACGCCCATTTGTACCTGAGAATTATTGAGTCACAGATACTTAACACCAGCTGATTTTACTGTGCATGTGTGTGACTCTGCTTAGGAGTTAGGAAATTGCACCTCTGAAGTAGTCTCTGGATTAAATTTGCTATTTTTTCTTATAGATATGGAGATAAAAATAATTCCACATTTAAAATTAAGCATCAGATACTTTAAAATTATATTTAGAACTATATAGTTATTTTAATATTACGTCAAATAAGTGAACATTTGCTGTATATTAACAGACTTTCCCTTTTGCAGAGATTTTGGGTTCTTGGGTAATATCCTGATAGAAAGACATGTAACTTGCATTAAAGTGAGCAGGCTGTTTTGGGACACCGGCTTCTTAAAATCATATCATGTACACATCTGAGATGGTTTTTTTCCTTCTCAGCTGTGTAGAGTTTTACATTAAAAATGCCAAGTAACAGTCAAATAATCCTTGTTTATGGTATAAATTGTATTTAGTGACAAACTTAAAATGTTTCTCATGATGTACTCCACTTCTGAAAGCCTGGTGTTTCCCTACTTTCATCTGTCTGTGACAACAGTTGCAACATTTATTCTCCCTTCCTGATTTTTCAACATTAAGAAGTCAGTAATTCTTTTTAATGTAAATAAAATTGAAAAAATTAAGCACTCTCAATGGGTAATAGTAGAACTACTGCTGTAATCGTGGTAAGAATCTAAGATGTCCTTGTGTATCACTGTGTGCAGTGAGTATCCAGCGTCAATTCCCGATTCATTTCAAACATTTTATTTTAGAACTGTTCATATAATCAGTTTCCTGAACTAGGAAAGCAGACAGTGAGCTATAAAGCAATTTAGGATACAACTGCAACATGTAAAAAGTTACAGAGTTAATTTCATGTGAGTACAGCTTTTGAAATTTAGTTCAGTTCTAGACATGAGTTAGAATAGGCAGCCCTTTGAGATCAAAGGACTGTGTACAGGGAGACTCTTCATTTGCTTTGCCATTTGTGCAAAGGGAGCAGTAGGACAAAAAAGTCAAATGTTTGGGTTTGTTGTTCATTTTATCCACATGAAACTGTTGTGCATATCTACTTGCTGTGTGTCGTAACTAAAGAATCAGACCCTGTTAACGGTGATGTTACAGGCAAATAAGACAATGCTGATTTCTTCACAAGGAAAGTTTGGATCACTTTTATTGGTTTCCAGCTGGATTTAAAAAATCAACTATTTTAGAAGAAACAAGTGACTTTTTGAGAAGGCTTCTCAACTGCTTCTTCCATAAGAGAGTACTGAAATTCTGTTTGTCCTTGGTGTTTACGTCAGGAAACACAACCTTCCTGGGCTAATACGTTACTGAACAAGGAGCAAGTGAGAGACTCCAGGGAATAGTTACTGTGTAGGTGATACAGAATCAGTACCCAAAAGCCTGACCTTCTTTGTTTTCCCCAACATTATCAGAACGAATTCATCTAAAGTTCATCTTTAAAAGTATGTGGATAATGTGTCTATGGAATGATGATACAGCCACAAAGACAGTCTCGCTTCCTGTATGTTGAAAGTACAGCAGTGAACCACTTAGTCCCATGCACATCTGAGGCTTTGCCCTTTCAAGCTTCTATCTATGTTGGACACTGACTGCAAATTACAACAAGCCACTCACTAATACCTTATTTCTTACTACCAGAATGTGATTGTGGGGGGACAAAGCAGTTAAAACACTGTTTTCTCTTGTTACTTTAAAAGATGAATTTTTAATTTTCATGCAACTAGAATTTTTTGTGCATAGGGCGTTATTTTACTCAGGGAGCAGACTGAGCTTTTGAAGTGGACTTGCTTTCTTTCAACACCAGAATGAATTAAGTTTGTAAGGATAAAGCTGATTTTTCCATGGTGGTTTACTGATGCATCAAAGCTAATTTTGTTCCATTATGTAAATTACAAAATGAGTATCTAGTCCCTATCTTAATGTGTTTATGTCGAATTCCATTTTTTCCTGAATCCATCCATCTCGATAGTCATGTGCATTGACATCCAAATGTTACTAATACATGACATAATTCTGTAAGAGCCATCTATTATGTGACCATGAAGAATGAAGTCTTGTGGTCTTTATGTATCATAATTGGTGTCGACAGTAACTGCTTTATTAGTAGGTATTTTTTACTATAGTGAAAAGTGTTCCAATTCCAAGTCATAATATTCTTGCATCGTAGATATGTTTAATGGGATATACTTAGTTTAATCCTTAATTGAAGTAAAATATTCTTGTTAAAAGGGTCTATTTCAGAGTAATGAGAGCATAAATAGCTCTTAAGCAGTATAGCTAAATGTGTGGAAATGTGACACTTCAAATCTGCAGATAAACCAAATTTCATTAGATAGATGAAATTTTGTTGGTTTTACTTATCTATTAACTTAATATCAGCTTTTAGAAAGGAATGTAGAATTCTGGATTTAGCCTGAAAATTGTAAGGATTTAAATCCTTTAGGGCTTTTAGAGTCCCTGGGTTCATGGTAGGTGGCTTCTTATTTTGATAGTAACACTGTTTATCTGACTTTCCCTGTTAAGTGATTTCAATAAGAATGATGCCCTAAGAGTGATGCCCCTGTAGTGAACTAAGGAAGTTGCCATGAATTATTAATAACAAGCTGAGTTTAATGTGATTTTATAGCCCCTTAAGGAGTTGGAGTAATGTACTCTGTAAAACCATTCAGTTCACCTGATCTTGACACTGGAAGCATCAAAAACATATTCTACTTGTTAATACTAAAAGGAGAAAAAGGTGACTTGGGAATGCATCATTGTGTGCATCATTGTATAGCCCTCAATTATTTTTAAAAACCAGTAATGTCTTAACAATAGGTCAACCAACCTAAAACTGTAAGTGCATGAAGAATTCTAGAATTGGTGAAATGCACAAAATTTGTTCTTATTTGAAAGACCTAATAATGAATGTTTGTCTCTAGAATATTACTTTTGAAATGACTATTTAAAATGAGATTTTTCATAACTTTATTAATATTTGGCAATATATCTATATTTATCAATGCCATTTGTTTTTAATGATTTGTCACTTAACTGCTTAACTTAAAAGCATAATGATCTTTAATATCCAACCTTAATTTGGCTGGTCACCAAAAAGTATAACTAAAGATTTTGTGTGCTCAGCACTATCTACCTCTTAGTGTATGATGCCTCACCTGCAGTAGAGTTTGTACTGGGCAGTAACCATCTTAGCAGTGCAAGTCTGTACAAAATCTGTTTAGTTTTCTTATGAGATGCTGAATGTTTCACATTATGTGCGTCAGTTAATGTCACTTATAATGTCTCATGACTGTAAGCTATTGTTCTTACATTAATGCTGGGAATCAAATTGTGATTTTACTGCAGCAAAAGCTTGGTCTTCCTCTTGAGCTACTTAAATTTTGATAATATGTTGTAGTTTATACATATGTTAGAAACAGGTACATTTCTTACAGAGTGAGCAGTTGTTTTATCAGCCTTGCTGGGATTTCTATTCTGTCTGGTTTTACAGTATATTACAGCTTCTGGGTCTCAAAAGCTACATTCAATTTTTTCACATTACTCCTCTGTTTACAAACATGCTGAAACTTCTAACACAAATCAACAATAGCTCAAAAGAAAAGCACTCATTTAAGGAAAAAGGTGCCCTGTGTTAGTGGGGTACCTTAGTGTTTCCCTTTTTTGGGCACTTTTAAGGATTTTGTTTTCATTGTACTAAAATTTTCTTTCAGTAAAGATACATGAACTTTCAGATACATGAACTATTTCCATACAACTGCACTTTTGTATTCTTAACATGTACATTTGCTTTTTTCACAAGCTGCTGTTTGGCTTAGTTTGAGTTGTTTTTTAGGTTGTGTATGTTTCCCAGTTATAGCAGAAAACTGTGATACTTAGGGTTCAGCTGCTTAGATTCTTTTGAAGTTCAGAGTCTAAGATTTCAGTTAGAACATTAAAAGTTGGTTTGTAGGTAATATGTTACGCTGAAATACAGTAGTTGTAAAGCTGGCACATATTCATCTCCGTTGCCCAGGTTCTAAGTAGGCAGGGAGCTTCTGGCCAAAGATGAGCGCAGAGATGGGCTGTAATAGCTCAACAGCCCCGCCTTTGTTAAGGGACTAATTTTAAAAGTATTTATCTGAGATGGTGGCAGGAGAGATGGAATTGTCCAGCTGGAGAATCCTTTGGATTGCAAATTTTATTCTTCGATAACTATTATTTTAAGACTAGGTATTTATTTTGCCATGGCTTTTTTCATTATATGATTTCCTTTTGGTTCAGAATGGCAGATTTATTTTATGTCATGTGTTTCTTTTGTGTCAATAGATTTGAGAAGAACCACAAAATTAAGTGTGTTTGTTTCTTTATGCCAACACACTGAAGAATAACTTAGGACCGTAAAATTGTACTCTTTCAAATTCAGCTAACAGTTTGATGTACCTGCTTGCTTTTCTTGAGTAGTTGTATTGATTTCAGTGAGGGGAAAAACTGGAGCTATTCAAATATAAACTGCTGTCAGATTTTCAAAGAAGGTGGAAAATGCTGAAACTTCTTAGTTGCAGTAAAATTTGGTATAAGAGTATATTAAAAGCAAAAGAGCACATTAAAATTAGGCATTGTTTTTATATGTTAATGTTTTAATTGAATAAGTTTGTAAAATAGCAGTGTTCAAATAAAATTTTAATTTCACTTTCTTTTTAAGAAAAAACACACTATTCATATCAAATCGTAGGTTTGTACTAAAAGAGTGTTTTGAAAACTTGTGTTGTTGCAAGGAAAGAATATAATTGCATGTGTGCTTTGAACAGTCGTGTTCACAATATGGAAAATGAATTAGATTGTACCTTTGTCTCTTTGCTGAAGCAATTCTGTTACAGCCTCAGAGTAAGGTCCTAGAGAAATCAAGACAATGAGGTCAAAGAAATTCATGTACTTCGACAAATAAAATCAGTTTGGGTTAGCCTTCATATATATTGGTAAAATATAGCCTGCTTATTTGAAACAGAATCTATTGATTTGGAATTGATTGGAGCATCTTCACACACTGATGAGGGTAAATCTAGAAAATTAAATGGAATAAGCAGTGTGAAATATGTAAGTGAATATAAGCTGCAGAACATGGTACAACCTATGACACTTTTTCTTAAGGTAGCATGGTGCATATAGGTAAATAGCTTTAGTTAGATTTCATTATTTATGTTAAGTTGTAAGAATAATAAGAATATGTCTAAGTGTAAATGAGTGAGTTACTAACCTTTTTGATGTAGGTCTGGATCACTTAAACAATTACCTGCTTATGAATAGGTAAGTATGTATGATGGGCAGGTAAGGGAAGAAAAAGCTATTTTTAAAATCATGGATATATTAATATTTGTTTATTCTACTATAATTCTAAGATAAACTTCAGAATAAATTTTAGTTTGTTTCTGCAGAGCTTCTGTCTCATTCAGTTTACATTCAATGTGCCACTGTAAATTCTCCTTATTCAATATCTCAGACCTTGTTGTGTCCTATTGAAATCTGATTTGAAATCGGGATATATGATCTTGTCTTTGATGATAAACACCATGGTATTGGAATGTTTCCCTAATACATTCCATCACTCCTTGAAACTGGCTTTATTTTCTTTTAATATTTCTTTATTGGAATTTTTCTTTCTGGATATTTAAAACCCAATGAAGAAAAAAGGAATTGATTCAAGGTCTTTCAATAGGAAACAAAAGGCAACCTAAATAATGAACTGACCTACACAGCTTGCTTATAATATGCAGTCTGCTTATGCTCAGCCGTAAGCCACAAAACTACATGTGTCCTGTAAGCATGATTTTAGTGTCATGCAAAGAAAGGCATAAGTAGTTGGATTTGATAGTACATTTTCTTTTTTTAAACTTGCAAAAAAAAAAAAAATTCCCCTACTGGAAGAATTCTGGCTGTGAACTCTTGTTTTGTTATGGAATTGTTACGGAGCTGCGTGTCAAACTTCAGGAGAAAAGTAGTTTTAAACTATCAG
Organism: Cnemophilus loriae; assembly: GCA_013397755.1. NCBI lineage: Eukaryota > Metazoa > Chordata > Aves > Passeriformes > Corvidae > Cnemophilus > Cnemophilus loriae. The sequence goes on along the minus strand of VZTF01003806.1, from coordinate 911,081 downwards.
GAGTGTACAATGAAGTCTGAAGTGCTGTTCAGAAGGATATACACCAACAGTGTCAAAAGTACAAGCAGAGAATTTTGGTTTCTCTGTATGCATTGCACCTTGCTGAGGGGTCCTCAGTTGATGAGTCTTGGGTTTGGAGTATTAGCCTTCGAACTAATGTTTCCCCAAATTTACAAGTTATGCTAGTTAACATATACCAGGATTATAAAAATCTAGAGCTTTTAGAATGTGTTGCATTTTTTAAAATCTCGAGTGCTCAAATTTGTGATAAAATGCTGCCTTTTCTTGATAATTTTATCCTGTATTTTCAGGCTTCTCAATTATGTGATTTGCTCTTGTGCATCTCTGTTCTGATAAGCTCACATTTGGAGGCAAATTCATGTACCAAGATTTTAAGAAAAGAGATGGGAAAGCCTGGAAGCAAGCATGCTGTCCTATCTAGTCAATTTTACTTTTTAATGAAAGTCCAAAGTAATGTCTTATAAAATTTTTTGTGTTTAGATTGCAAAAATTTAGTTGGTCTAAACTGATAAGCAGTCAAAACTAGTTATCTAAGAGATGTAATCTAGTTAACAATTTCTATTTACATCCTAAAGAAAAATGGCCACATTGGCAGTAACCTTATTGGCAGTATTGACAAAGTAGTGATTGAAATTACTCAAGTTCTTAATTCTGAGTTTGTTTGGGTAGCTCTTAGTAGTTGAAGCAATTTGTAGAGATTTCTTTAGAAGGGAAGGGCTTAATCTATTGCTAACTTAGTAAATATTCTTGTTAACTCTAGTTCCTTATATACAGAAGGTTGTAAATTTTAGGCTAGGACTCACCTGCCTTATAATGACAGAAATTCCTGTCTGAATACGAGTGAAATGAGAACACTTTTGTCAGCAAAGGTCCTGAATTATCCTTTTTCCAAGCATTTTGGAGAGAGGATGATAGTTAATTATTAGAAATGCACACACATGCACACATGTGTGTGTGTATCTATCTATATATCACAGAATATGCTGAGTTGGATGGGATCATCAAGTCCAACTCCTGGCCCTGCATAGCACCATCCCTAAAGAGTCCCACTATGTGCCCAAGAGCATTGTCCAAATGGTTCTTGAACTCTGTCAGGCTGGTGCTGTGACCGCTTCCCTGGGGAGCCTGTTCCAGTGCCCAACCACCCTCTGGGTGAAGAACTTTTTCCTAATATCCAACCTAAACCTCCCCTGACACAAATTCAGGCCACTCCCTCAGGTCCTGTCACTGATCACCACAGAGAAGAGATCAGTGTCTGCCCCTTCTCTTCTCCTCACAAGGAAGTTGTAACTGCGATGAGATCTCCCTTCAGCCTCCTCCAGCCTGAACAGCACTCGAGGTGAGGCCACCCCAGTGCAGAGCAGAGCAGGACAGTCCCCTCCCTTGCCTGGCTGGCGATGCTGTGCCTGATGCACCCCAGGACAGGGTTGGCCCTCCTGGCTGCCAGGGCACTGCTGACTCATGGCCAGCTTGGCATTGACCAGGATACGCAGGACCCTTTCCTCAACACTGCTTCCCAGAATGTCATTCCCCAGCCTGTCCATACATCCAGGTTTGTCCCTCTCCAGGTGCAGAATCCGGCACTTTTCATTGTTGAACTTCGTATGGTTGGTGATTGCCCAGCCCTCTGATTTGTCGAGGTCTCTCTGCAGGGCCTCCCTGCCTTCAAGGGACTCAACAGTTCCTCCCAGTTTTGTATCCTTTGTGAACTTGCTCTGTATCCCTTCCAGTCCTGTGTCCAAGTCATTTATGAGGATGTTGAAGGGCACAGGGCCAAGGATGGAGTCCTGTGGAACCCCATGAGTGAGAGGTCCCCAGTCTGCTGTCACCCCATTCACTGTAACCCTTTGTGCCTGATCTGTGAGCTAGTTGCTCACCCATCCCATGATGTGTTTATCCAGCTGTGTGCTGGACATTTTGTCCAGAAGGATCCTGTGAGAGAGAGTGTCCAAAGCTTTACTGAGATCAAGGAGATTACATCAACTGGCTTCATTTGATCAGCTAGGTGTGATCATAAAAGGAAATCAAGTTTGATAAGCAGGACCTTCTTCTCATGGAGCCGTGCTGGCTGTGACCAGTGACTGCATTTTCCTCCAGATGTTTTTCAACACCTTCAATACCTATAGCTTTACCAGGCACTGAAGCGAGACTGACAGACCTGTAGTTAACAGTTTATAATACATGATGGCTAATGTATTGCTTTCACCATCATATTAGTTAGCAAAATTTTTAAATATCTCTGCAGTTTTTAACTCAAAGTTAGTTTGTGCATGTTAACTTATTTTTTTTTTTCATAAAGTCAACAAAATATATAATTTCATTTAGCAGTGTCAGTAGTTGATGTATTAGGATGACTGAGCATTCATATTAGTTGATTTGGTCTGCAACTCAGGTTGCAGTTTCACAATATAGCTAACTTGTTAAACTGGATAGGCAAAACAAAAAAAACATCTAAATCATCTCTTCCAGCACCTTTCACGTCCCAGTACTCTCACTTGTCTCCCTCAGTGCTGAGCTGATTCAGAAGGTGTTCATATTTTCCCTTTTGTTCTAGTAGTGGTGAGTTTTAGCTCCTTGGACTGGGCAACGTGTTCCAGTGCCTCACTGCTTGCATAGTGAAGAATCTCTCCCTAAGACCTAATCTAACTCTGCCCTCTTTCAGTTTAAAGCCATTCCCCCTTGTTCCTATGACTACACACCCCTGTAGAAAGTGACTCTCCAGCTCTCTTGTAGGCCCCCTTTAGGTACTGGAAGGTGCTATAAAATCTTCCTGGAGCCTTCTCTTTTCCAGTCGGAACATTCTCAACTCTCAGCTTGTCTTCCTGGGAGAGGTGTTCCAGGCCCTTAATCATCTTCATGGCTCTCTTCTGGACTTGCTCCAGCTGGTCTTGTCCTTCCGATGTTGGAAGCCCTAGAAACTGGATGCAGTACTCCAGGAGGGATCTCATCAGAGTGGAGTAGATGAGGAGAATCACCTCCCTTGGCCAGCTGGCCACACTGCTTCTGAGGCAAGCTAGGAGTTGTTCCTTTAAACACAATAGAACCTTGAAAGTATTGAAGCTTATATTACTTGTCAGAGCTTTTCTGGGAGATGCCTCAAAGCCACAGAAGAATTTCTGGAATGATTTAAGCCTGTCTCAGAAATTTCTATTTTGTTTTCCCAGTACTACGTGTAGTTAGCACTGGATTTACAGACACCTGCAGAGAATTGCAAATGTTAAATGAATAAATAGTAAATTAAATTAAGTGCTCTTCTTGGGGTATACAAACGGAATAGTAGAGAAGCACTCCTGATTTTTACTGTTGCTTTGTTGAGTCATATGCTGTTTAGCTCTTGTAAAATTAAAGATAAAAATATCTTTTTAACCTGTAAGGTTTGTTTTTTTTTAATAAGGGGCTAGTAAGAGTCTGCATAGGATTGAATGAGTATCCAGCCATGCTAGCAGTCTGACTTCAGATACTGATGTGCTTATTAAATATTCTTTAAAAAGTTCTATAGTTTTTTAATGAAATAATTTAATAATAATTTACTGTTCAGGCAGTCTTTGCACTACCCTAACTTTGGTTCTTACAATAGTAGACTTTCCAGTCATTGTGGCTGTGGCTTATAGTAGAAGGAATTAAATCTCTGTAGCCTTTTTGCCTTTCCATTCAGTTTATGACTCAATATAAAATTCAGTTTATTTTGTTGCTTTTCTTTGCCGTTAGTGGCTATTGGGTTTTCTGCATTTTGCACCTGATTTCTAAAATAATACATTAATATTCTAGTGTTTTACCAGAGTTTCTTGTAATGCTGGCTCAGAATGCCCTTTGATTAGACTAGTGTTTATGTCTTGTGCAAATAAACAGTCTTAGTATCTCCTCATTTCTTCTCATGTGGTCATGTAAAATCACGTAGATTTTTCTTTCTCCTAACATAATAACCTAAAATCTTTTGGAATTTCCCTTTTTTGTTACTAGTTTTTCCCTACTGAAAGAAATGACAGTTCTGGCCTGGCTTGTAATGAGAGATTATGAGATCCATTAAATATACATATTCGTATTGTGCTTCTAAGTTTTGGCATTTTATCATTTTAGAGTGGAAAATTACTTCATGTAATTGTCCATGCTGAAAACTGGAATAGAAGGTCGATTTTTTTTCTCGTAACCTTCACTTCCCGCCTTGCATTCAGCCCGTGCCCTATCTTTGTGCTCATTGATATAAACAGCTGTGAAAGAAAGGATGGACTGCTTTAAATCAGGACGTGATGCCTGTATGACCTAGTGATGCATCCTGCACTTATTATATATGAGCCCACAACAATCAGTATTTCTAAGAAGAAACACAATTGGTGGTGGTGGTGAGAATTTCTATGCCCTATAGGCTTAACACACCATCCAGCAATGAAGACAAATTAAGAAGCAAAGATACAAGCATATTTAAATAATATTCCTTGGAAAGAAAAGAGTCCATTGTACCTACATACACAGGGTCACTAGGAGTTAAGTGAGCATATCTTTGTATCTAACAATTTAATGTGTTTGAATCTTTTTAAGGTCCCCGTGACAATGATATGCGTCATGCTGTGAGCAGTTAAAAGAAACTAATTGTCTTATAACGAGATGGGAATTGAATCCATAATATTGGTTACAAATTATGATGATTTTGAAAACAATCTATCAATATTCTGGATTACTTTGAATATTCTGACATATGTTCAATAGCATTGTAAGGAATGTGAATTTCAAATCCTCCAATTTTTAAGAAATTAATTTAGGAAGTACCTTTAAATGATGCAAATGTTTGAAGTTCCAACCTGTCTCAACTTTTTCCTCTAGGATTTCCCTTTTATTGCATGAGAAAATGTAATTCTAATATTCCTTTTTTGGGTTTTGTTTTTTTCTCTTTCCTTTTTTTCTTTTCTTTTCTTTTTCCCTTTTAATAAAATTAATGTAGGTGAAACTAAAGTAAGACAGGTGCCAAACCTTTTTCTTAATTCCAGCTCAGCAGCCTGGGTGGTCGGAGTACAGGAACTTGACCCCTTTTTGTTGCTGTCTTGTGTGTTTCTCACTTGTGAAAGCCAATACAATTTGCAAAGCCAGCATAGATAAAGAGCCCTGGAGGGTTGTGGTATAGTAGCAAGACTGTTTTGTGACCATGTTCTGAAGGCAGACCGCAGGTGACAGTATTATTTACTTTTGTTGCTTGGGGTCCAAAGAGAGAATAAATTGCTATTGATTTTTGAGACATTACAGTGAGGTGTCTGAATGCCTGCAGAATCACTGGGTGGTAGGACAGTCACAGTCTGCATGGAGACTGCTTTGGAAACAATTTTTTTCCTTGTTGTGTTGGTTTGTTTTTTTCTTAATTTTCAGAACCAGCTGCTAGAAAATTTCGTTGTTTATTACAAATATATTTTATCTCTCCAAAGAATAGAATTCAACAGCCATTTTATAACAATTTGAAATAGATGAATGGAGTTTGGAATACAGCCATCTGTGTACATTACTGTTAAGAAGAGAATGCTGAGCGTTGCATTAAATTAACCACTTCATTAAAGACATCTCTTTCAGAGGTATAACAATTTATAAGAAGAAAATCAGCTGTATGGAAGTGGAAATGATACACAGCTAACAGTTTTCCCCACCCTCTCATCACAGCGCTCATTTGTGCAGACTATTCAGGTTTTACATAATTAGTCTACAGAGGTACTTTGCCAGTTGGGGCAAAAAGGAACACGCTACTTTAATGTTTGTTACTTTAAGATTTTACAGCAGTGCTACGTCGTAGTGACACCTGCTGGGAGAGATCTGAAGGAAACAGCTGAAACTATGGCTGCTGCCTGTCAGCTCTTTTCCTTGAGTCCAGAGCGTGTTCCCGGGGTGGCAGTCCGGGATGACGCGCGGTTTGTAGCTCCCCTGGAGGGCATCTGCTGTCACTCCTCTCTGAGGAGCCTGACTCCCCTGCCACATTCACTGAGCCTCACAAACTCACTCGAATGTCACTGTACGTTTGGATCTCCCAGCTGGGACTTAAATGCACAGCACCTAAGAGCCCAGGTGGATGTGTAGAGTAATGATGGAAGGTGTTCAGAATGGAGCTTCCCAGGAATTAACCTGCTCCACTAAGGTGGACATAAAACAAGATTTCCCTCTACTTTAATTGATCAACATTTGTGTGTTTACCGTTCTGTAATGATAATTTATGACTGCAGTCATACCTATTTGGCTGTTTACTATGAGAAGGAGAATTTCCTTCATGAATAAGCTTTTCAGGACCAGCTTCCAAATATAAACAAACAGAAGCTGATTGATTCTAAGCTACAGCTTCCTCCTACCCACAAGCCAAATGGAGTGAAATTTCCAAAACTTCTACAAATTGTAGTTTTCAGTTTTCAAATTCTGTGGAGAACTGTGAAACATACAAACATTTTTTGACAAAAGCAGTGGAAGGAGCAGTGGAAAGAGCAGTGGAATCATGTACTTGTTCCTCAGCTTCTGTAGCCTCATTTTTGCTTGCATCTGGTATAGTTCTCTGATTTATAGCTCTTGGTGTATTTGTCTTGAGATTTGCCTCAAAACAAGCTGAATACTTGAGGCTGAGAAATAGCTATCTGATTTCTGTCCAGGATACTGCCTCGCAGAGACTTCCTGAAGATTTATGTAAAGTTCCCTGAACAAGAGTGCAAGGCTTTTTGTCTGTTCTTAAAGCTACAGAAACCTTTTTTGTTTCTTTTCAAATTCTCTGCAATTGTTTTTCCATTTAATTAAGAAAGTTCTCAGAAGTGACACCAAAACTCAAAGGGTTTCAAAGAGTTCCCCGTAATCTCCTGTCAGCGCCCTCTCCTTTCCTTGCTCTGAGGGCTCTGTCCTTATACAGGATGATGGGTCTGGGTGGAGTTGTATTTCCATTGCTAACAGTAGTGCTAGAAATTTTCTCCCTATTTCTAGGTATACATATTATCCATCCGTAAAAATTGTGTGAAGTTCAAGATTTAGTTAATTGCCATAGACAAATAAAATACACTTTCTGGCTTCTGAGCTGTAGAGCTCTGTAAAAGATGAAAGACCCTGAAATTACCTCCTTTTATCTTTCCTAGGGAAGGGCTACTTGTATTTCCCAGACTGACAGACATTAAGCCAGCAGCCTCTCCATAACAGTGAAGCCATGTAACAATGAGGCTGTGCCAGCAAAGATCAATAACTGCCACTTAGTTGAAGGGTAACAGTCTGTTCCTACCTGAACCAGTAGTTTGCCCATGACAAATAATCCTTGAAGATAATCAGATCACACCACTTGATTTAATTCACTTTCTCCAGCAGGAGTATTTGTTCAATGGACCACAAACCCCTCTGGTTTAGCATGACTTCATATATATTTGCTCATTCGTCTTATTCCACACTATTAAATTTTGTTTCTATTTCTTATATCTAAAAGGTCTCGCTGTATAGCGTTAAAAATAAGTTTTCCTTTAAAAGATTCCCTACTTTAGCTCCCTACAGCAAGTCCCTAGCCTAGTAATCACCAGCTTCCAGAGAGGTAAAACTTAAAGGAAGTCCTGATAGTGTCATTTAATATCAGCTGATGAGAAACTGGTGATTGTCTGCTCTGTTTCTGCTGCTCCTGGCAGATTCTTCCATCTAAGAAATCTTTTACAGCTAACTTTCTTTCCCAGTTTAGTGGGAGCTACTGGACTGTCTTGTCCTGGATTTTCTTGAGAAAGTTCAAAAGTGAATCTGTGAGAGCCAGGCCAGCGTATATTCCTGACACTGATGTTCTCTTGCTATCCTTAGATTCTTCATTGTTGGATAATGAACTTCTAAACTTGTGTAATGGTGCTTGATCTTTACACTTGTGCTTATTTATCTAAGAAATGTTTTTCTTTATAATATTTAACCTGTGAAACAGCACAATGAATTTTATATATCTTCCATTAAGTGTAGTATTATCATTGTTTGGCTGTGCAGGTTATTGTCCTTTATAACACAGCACCTGGTATGAAATGAGTTAATGCTGTTAGTCTGCAGAGAAACTATTTTAATGACAAAAATAAAATTACTTTGAAAAAAATGTACTTTAATTGAAAACCCATTTAAGGGGTAAAATTATATTATTGATTGTGATCAAAATGTTGTAGATGCTGATGAATTCATCAATTCCTGGTTTAGACATGTTATAAATCTTTTAGTGGAGGCAGATGAATGTGAATGAGGTGAATATTTTCAAATTATGGTGGCACATTACTTTTTATGTATAAGTTTTTTGTTCTTTGCAATGTACCTGTGAATGGAAACAGCTTTTTAAGAGCTGCACTAGAAAAGTAACACAAAATGAAATGTGCATTATAAATCAAACTGAAATCAAACTGGTTTATGCCAATAAAAAGTATGTTTGAAAAATCATGACAAATTGTTTCAGAGCTTGCTGAAAAATTATTTCAGTAGTTACTCTGCTAGAGGAAAAACTGTGCAGTAAACAAGTGTAAACGATTAAGCTTTCAAGTATAGTGAGAAATTAGACCAATATTTTTTATAGTATTATAAGTTGCAACATCTTTCATTCAAGTTTCCAGATCAAGATTCATAAAGCAGTATTTATTTCCTGCATTAAGTTGAAGATTATCTATGATGAATCTGCGTTATAGACTAATAGCATTGGTTTTTTGTGGCAATGATAAAGTCTTTAGAGTGGAAAATACTCACCAGTAATTGTATTTTCCAAGATGTACAGCCCCTTATTTTCCATAGGAAATTCTACATAGAGTAGGTAGATCATGAATTAGATACATTTTTGAAGTTATCTTACCTCTTCCTAAGTTCCTGGAATAATTAAGCTTCTTGGTCAGGGCCTGAACACAGCTGATTCACTTAGTTAGCATCAGTTTCAGTTCAAACACATTGTGTGACAGGAACCTTTCACAGAGGCTGTGTGGGTGATGAGAGAGCACAAACTGAGAGCCACAGATGCTGTTTGCAAGTACAGTTTTCTGCTTGCATTGAAGTATTCAAAGCTAGGACAGGGAAGCTGGCCATCCTAAAGCTGAGGCTGGGATGTTTTGTAGCGGTACCAGATTCATGAGGTGTTAGATACGGCTTCTTTTAAGTGCCAAGGCTGATGTAAACTGTAGGCTCTGATCCCTCTGTGCACACAGACTCAGTCCCTGTGGTGAGAGTGGAAGAACCCTCTTCCTGGTCCTCTCTACAGCTTAGAGCTTTCTGCTAGAAAAAAGTTGTGGCTTCAGGGTGACCATGGCCTGGAAATCAGCAGTGAGATGAGTGCTCTGATGACTATACCCTTGTATAAAAGGAGCACTCTTATGTTGCCTCTAACTGAAGTAAAATAAGTATCAGTGTGCTGCTAGCACAGTCTTGCACAGTCATTTTTAAACTGAGCTGTGAGGGTTGTACCTTCTTGAAGAAAGGGTGATGCTCCTTACGATGTGATTTGTGATGGAAGGTACCTGCTTGCGATATTACTGCTTCTTACCCCCATGGTGGTCTGCACTCTGTTCTAAAGGGTTTACAAGTGTGCTGCATAAACTGCACTGAGACACTGATGATGTTTTTGAGAAAAAGTTGACAATTTTCTTCTTTTTTTTTTTTTAAATTAGCTCAGTTCCTCATGTCCTAACCAAAAGACAATCTTCTGCTGCAGTGTGGGGAGAGCAGCAATTCCATAAATATAAATGGTATATAAACCAGAGTGTTTGTAGCTTGAAGCTACAGACAGACCTTTTTAGAATTAATTCCTTTATTTGTACTTGTCTGCCCCACTGAAAATACTAAGCATGCTGTTTTGCTTTCTAGAAAACAGATATTTGGTATACTTGAGTAAATACTAACTGAAAGATATTACAAACATTGGTGTGTTTCTTTGGTTTATTGTTTAAGGAGGTACCTGACTGTCCAGAGAAGGTGGTATACATTCTTTACTGCCAGGATAGAGGAAGAAAAAAGGAAATAGAAACGAATAATTTTTTTTCTATGATACTTTTGCTAAATGGAACCTCCTCCCCCACCCCCAATTACAATGGCCCTTGTAAAGGTATTTAATTGCTGTCCAATTCTTAGAACAATAAATTGTACAAATAAGATTGCAGAGAAAAAGAACTCATGTTCTCCTTAGAACTCCTGAACATGCAAATTCAGTTGTAGTCTTCCAATTCCTGCAGCAAATCCATCTGCATGTGGCTGTCCACATCAGTCTGCTAATTATGCTAGAGATAGTCATGAGTATCAGAGAGCTGATAAGAACAGACTAAAAGGATTTGGCTGTTGAAGTTTAAATTAGAAATGAAGTTGAATCTGGAGTCCAAAATGTATAAGTAAATAATAATAGCAATAATAGTAATAATAATAATTTCCTGTATATGATTGATAACGAAACATAGATATTGGAAAACAGGATGCATTTTAATAAAAGTCAGAGTGCCTGTACCAGATAAGTGCCTTCGAGGATGCCTGTATTTGCAAGTTTAGCTGTCAGCAGTATCACAGGTACTGTCCAGACTTTACTTTCACAATCAAACCAGCTATCTTTTACGTAACATCGATTAGTGTTTTCAGAAAGTTGTATTATCTTCCTTTTGCTTCAATGCCTCAAGAGGGATGCAAAACTTAGTAATGTTTTGGATTGTTTTGTTGTTTGGGTTTTTTTTGTGTGAGGGGGGAGGTTTTGTTGAGTTGGAGGGGTTTTTTGGTTTTGGTTTTGGTTTTTTTTTGGGTTTGGGTTATTTTTTGTGAGAATCAAAATGCTCAAAAAGTATTTTTGAGTCTTTATGATCCTGGCTAAAAGAAGAAATACTAGACCTGATTTTGGGGTCTTGATAAATACTTTAAATCTAACTTGTAATCTTCTTCAATTTTTCAAACTGGCTTTGAAAGTAACCAGACTCTTTGGATTTGGGTTGTAATCTATTAAAAGGGTAAGGAATTATGTTGATTATAATCACAGGCAGCACAAAGGTCACATGAGAGGTGTTGGGAGCTTCATCCAGCTTTGCTCAGGGATTGGCAAAACAAAGTTCTGAGGTTGTAAAGCAGCAAAGGTGTAGTTTAGAAGAGCTTAAAATCAGGCGTTTTACTAACACAAATGTAACAACTCTTAGTCATTATTGACTTGCATTGTGTTTGTAGCAGTGACCCAGAGGTGAAAGGCTCCACATCTCATTTCCAACCCTCTGAGCTATGTAGCCCTCCATAATTTAATTTGATGCAAAGCAATTATCAGGCAATTGATTTTTATTGATTGTGCTGTAGGACAGAAACATTTCTGTTGCAGCAGACAGGAACTTCTGGGATTGCCATCCGCTCGTATTCACAGTAAGCAGAGAAATGTTTAAAGCTATGTAGCTGAAGCTCTTAATGACCTTAGATGTCAGTAGATAGAATGTTTCTTTCTTTACTTTTTGTGCCAGTGTTCACCCTCTGATCTTTCTTAAGTTCTTTGTACTTTTCTTGTCCTTTATTTTTGCTTTCTTTTGGTTTGCATGGATGCTTGCTTGCTTACTTTCTCCTTTCTCCCCGAGCCCTCTAATTCTTTAATATTTTCTAGTATCTCTTTCCCCCTTCTTCATTGCAATATTTTCCATTTCCAGGTCTTCCTCTTACACGTTTTCTTTCTCTCCTTACTAATTTCTACCCTATTTGATGACCCTGTAATGCTGTTCTCTGTGGATCCCCTTTCTCTAATCTTTTGTCTTGTGATTATCAGGTTCTCTTGCTACTTCTGTGGGGATTTACTTCTTTGCTCCAGAGTTGTTGTCTCAGCCAGTGCTAATTTCACCTTCTTTGTGTACCTGAATTGCACCTATAGAACTCTCTCTAGAAACCTACAGCACTAAGTATAGGTTAGTGCTATAATTTGACCCATGTGTGTAGTTGATTTTATAGCGTGGATGCTTCATCTAACGGGCATTGAATTGAGTTTTGCAGATTGTGTCAGCTATCAAGTACTTCAATTTATAGCACAGTTGCCTATTTTTTCTAACTTATTAAGAACAAGAATGGATACCACGTAATTTAATGCTGGGATATGATTTCTAAAAGTCTCGATGTAATGTATGGAATGTAATGTAGCATAGATTTAAGAGTATAAATAAAGTGGAGAAAAGAAAGAGATTTTAAGAGCTCTGAACTATCCTGAATGGTTAGAAGTATATTTGCAAAATACTAATTTAGTTTTGTGGTTATTGTAAATACCAGTGTGTCTTTTTGGACTGTATTCATTGTGCATTGATAGATGATTTTAACTCTTGATTTTGTTTTAACATGAATTCTTATATGATCAAATTATTCTACTTGGAAGTAGTTTAATTGCATTGGGAGAAAAAGGAACTGAAAATGAATCATGACTTGTTAAAAGAAAATGTTGAAAATGTTTTTATATGCAGACTTTCAGTAGAAGTTTTATTCTGAGTAATTGTCTTGGTCTATAGACCTTTGACAGCATTGTCAGTGAAACTGGTTTCACTGTTGCTCTCTGATAAAGGTGACTTGGAAATTCAGGTCATGGGTTTCAGTATGGGAAGTAGAAGACAACTTTTATGGGCTACTTGTGGGAATTGGTAAAGCTTTCGGAAGAACTTTGAGAAATGGTTCCACTGAAGCATTATTTGTTGATGCAGTGACTTAGGAGACAGAACATTCTGCTGCTGATCTTTGTAGATTGTTTAATTCCATCTGCATTTCAAGGCAGATTGTTAAGCGTGGCTAAAATGTGCGCTAAGCAGATAGGGCTGACTAAGTTTCATTCTGCCACCAGCGTTTTTGGCAAACTGATATTTGAACATTGTTGTAGTTGTCCTTTTAAATGTGATATTAATACTTTTAAAGCCATTTCCATCTGTTTTCTTTTTCTTTTTTAATGATTCCAGCATGTTGCAATACACTGCAAACATACTGTCTGTTGCTCATTTCGCCTTTATAATTACAAATGGAAATAACTCATATGATAAAAATGCAGAAAATGATGTCACTGATGGAAAGCCATGCTATTCTTCTATGTTACAGTAGTAATTTTCTTTGATAAATTAATCAAGCTTATTTACTAAATTAATAACATCTATTTTAAATCCTTTCAGAGCAATTTAGAGACATGTCCTCTAATTTGCAGAATTTCAGGAAGGGTTTTATATCCAGAGTCTGGAGTTTTGGTGTGAGAGAAGAAAATATTTTGTGAGTATAACACCAGCCACATTTTCCAGTGTCCTGCGTCTATTTAAGTTTGATAGTGTCTTCAGAAGTCAGTGAACACTTTGGGGACATTCTTCCCAATGTCCCATTCTAGTCCTCAATTTTAGGTCTTAATCAACTTTAGTTAATGTTATCAGTCCTGTTCCCTTGCCCCTTTCCAAGAAAGTTTTCTTATTTCAGGACAGGCTGCAGCTGCACATCATTTTGGAAGGACTTATGAACAAGACAGATGTTCAGGGATAAATTATTCCTCAGTCTTTCTTTGTGGTTTAGGATTTTTCTGAGCCAAAGTTTGAAGCTGCACTTTTATTTACTAGGCATTGGTAGCAATTTTTACTTGTATTTATCTAATTACCTTTTGAACCCATCTGTAGATAAAGAAAGACTTGATTGGGGGAAGCTGTTCTGTGTAAGAAGTGGCACCAGGGCAGTTAAGAAAAGAACGATGTCAAGGACAAAAAAAGGAAGGCAATAAAATTCAAGAGAAATTTGTAGGAAAAGTGTAGAAACTTCAAATGTCACAAACTATTAGTGTTTACCAATGTAACAGTTTACTCCAATGAAAATGAATGTTGGGTATAAATGATTAAGAAGAGGGATGTAGCATCCCGTAGTTCATGCTTCTGAACTCCATACCAAAACTTTGGGAAATTAAGCAATATTATATGTATCAATCAAGGTTAATGTATAATTAATATAACAGTCAGGTTTTCATTAGCTTTATTTGCGATCAGCAGCAAAACCAGCAAGTTAGAATCCCTTTTCTGCAATTTGGGCATAGATATCCTTAACTATTTTTCTGTGAAGCAGGAGCATGTAATATTGAAAGGAGTGTGAATGACTGGTTTACTACCTAACAATGAAGATAATATAGGTAGTTTTAGCATACTTATGTAATTGTGAAGAGAAAGGTAACAGCTATTTTGTAAATTAAATTGGGGAAATAATAGAGACAGATGAAGCTTAGTAAAATAATAAAATTAAAATCTGTTAAAATAATCCTACTTATCCTATTGAATACAGGGAGAAGTGAAGTAATGTGTTATGAGTGTCTGATAGCAATTAGCATTGGGAACACTTATTTGATTAGTTTGTGAAAACAGCAGTGTGTCACTGCAATAGTTTTTGGTTGTTTTTCCAGTTTAAATTAAACTCAACTTGCAAAACTTAAGAAGATTTCTTACCCTTTTAGCTATTGCAGGAAGATATATTTCATCTGAAAATTAATCTATTCTTAAACCCCGGTCAGACTAAGCCATATAAAATGAGCAACGTCATCAGTTCCCTTTGAATATCTGACTTTTGAGAGTGCCCAGCGACTCAGGGTATAGTGCAGCACATTAGAGAACTGAAATCCTGCTTAGTTGTCCTGATGGTTCATATTAGACTTTGGAAAAAAAAAAAGTCATGGTATTCAATTGAGGTGGATTGTTTTGTCTGCTCACTGAGTACTGCAGAGCATAAGGCAGTATTTGCCACCCAAAATGTTCTTACTACTGAGTTCTTGTAAGCAGAGCAACGAATTACATCAACTCAGGTAAAGCAGCACAGAGAATCTAAAGACTATCTGTAGCTGACAAAGCCTGTTTTATTACCAAGTTCAAATGGTCACCAGAAGAGAGCTCATGTGCTATGATACAGATCTCATATTTGCTTTGTATAGTATTTTCCTAGTTCCTAGTATTCCTTCATTCAGAGACTTAGGTCTAGTGAATCCTAGGACACTTTTGTTAGGTTAGGGGTCTTGAAATTCTGTACTAGGACTCCTAAGCAGTGAAAACTTAATTTGAAATCGTTTGAGGGCAGAATGACAAATCAATGGCAAGATCAGTTAAGTGTGGAGGGGAGAAATCAATTTATAACAGATAAATCACTACTTATTAATGGACTAATTAAATAGCCTAGGGTAATCCTTTAAATGATTCCCAGAATACAGTGCATTAATTGACAGCACTGTGATCTTTGAGTTATTGTTCCTTTTTCTCTATGTATTTGAAATAGAAAATTGCTCCATGCATAAGGAGAGTTCAGTTTTATTGGTGGTTTATTGATCAGTGAAGTTCAAGATACAGTGATTACAGGCATTGAATAATAGATACAGAATTGAAATACCAACCTTGTTCTTATTTGATAAGTTTTCAATTTTCAGTCATGATATAACATCGAATCAGTCATCATTGCATACATAGTTAAATGTCTTTTACTTTAGTGTATTACTATATATTGCATGTTAACTAATACATCTGTGGCCTTTTTGCAGTATTATGGCAGTCAGACATAATTACAGCCTCAGGTTTCTGGGGCTAAGTCGCAGAGTTTGCACACGCAGACATACTTAAGCATCTGGAAAAGTAACAAAGAATTACTGTTAGTTTGGATATAACAAGTAGCATCATGAAAATAAATAATAGGTCATTTAGATAGTGAAGACTAAGTAAAAAAAGCAATCCAACCTAAAACATAAAGAAAGATTATTTTTTTTATATAAGCTGAATGTATTTCAACAATAAACTGAGAATTCAGTTACGGAAAGTAGTGCTTTAACAAGGAATGATCAGTACTTTACTATTAATAATTTCTGTATGAGTCTAATTCAAGGCAATGTTAGATGGTTGTCTTGAGTTCTGAAATCTCCCCAAAAGATAAATTGATGTAGATTTCAACTTAGGTTGAATGTCCAACTACAAATCACTTCAAATGAATCAGTCCTTTGTTCAAGATTGATTTCAAAATGTTTCTAATTCATTTTGTCACACTTTCATTAGCATATACAATCGCAGTAATTCAAATACATATTTGGAAGAAGCAGCTGCCTGTTAATAATTCAGTTTTGTTTTAGTGCTGATACCAGATACACATTTTGAAGCAGTGTGCACATAAACAACTTCATGTGGCTCATATTTGTGTAGTGTATAAGCAGTGTAGGAGTAAATGACTAAAATGAACAGAACGATAGTGAGTAAAATGGTGTGAGTTAGATTCTCTCTGTCAAAGTGTAGGTAACTTTAAGTATCATTGGAGTACTTTACTATATATTTGAGTACTTTACTATATATTTATTAACCTTTTTGGAATTAAAGTGTATTTTAAGCATTGTTATTTGCATATTTGCCCTATAATAATATATTACCATTAGAGATCTTACACAAATAGACATATTCAGAAACTATAATTTCCAGCAAGTTCAGTTTTGGCGCTGAACGCTAGACAGACAATGAAAAGATTTCTGTGGTTAACATTTACTTTTATTCAATTACTGAATAATTATGAGAGAGCTTACTTTCCTTAAGTGCAGTTATCTCCTCATGTTTTTAGTGGCTTGCCGTTCATTATGTTTCTAAATGAATAATAACACAAGCTGTGGAATAAATGCCATTTGGGATTATAGTTGATGATGACCCCCAGTCTGGCTCATCATTTCTAATAATTCTGTCTTGTGGTTCTAAAGATTTTCAAAGTAATTGAATCTTTCCTTTTTGTGACTGACTCCAAAGGGGTTTTTCAATTCCCCTGTTTTCTTTTATAACCATAAAATTAATTTTTTTTTTATCCCAGGGCTTCTGTGTTAGTAAAATTTCTTTAGAGAAAAATTAAATATGAAAGTCTTCTAACTGGGAAGAAAGGAGATTTACGTTCTCTTTATAAATCAATTCTGGTAAAAAACAGCTTTTATAAAATTATAGGCAAAGAAATACATTTATGGGCTTGCCATTAAAAAACCAAACAAATCCACAACAAAGTAAAAGTATTACAGTTCAAACTACTGGGAGCATCATCAAGAGTATCATCATCTGTATACTTGTGTTTCTTGAAGTGAGATCTCATTTAGAGGTCCTGAAAGTTTTATAGGGCTACCCAACCGATCTGCTCTTCAAGACTAGTAAGATTTTGTAATTTTTATTTTACCTCAAAGGCAGCTCAGTTCTGAACTGAAATGTGTTTTCTGAATCCTGTTCTTCAAATTTTAAAACCAATATGGTCTAACCCTCTCTGTCAGACGTGGGAGTGGAAACCACATTGCTTGACTTTCTTGGTCAGTACTCCCAGCTCAAATACCTTGTGTAACTGCAGCACTGCAATAATATCTGCTCAGCACAAGTCATGGTGTGGGTTCACTGGACAGAAACAAGTTGGAGATAAGAGTTCTTCGTTGCAAATCTCGTTTATTGGTGTTAGAAAACAAGGAAGGAGTATTTGAAAGAAAAGACAAACAGCTTTCACTTTGCTGTCTTAAATGAGTTTTTGATGTGCATAAGACAGAATTAAAAAGGCTACTAAAACATTGATAGCTGATTTATACAAAGAAGTCCTTATTTGGTAGAAATCAGTTTACTGACAGAATTATGACAGAACAAATGACACAAGACCTTTAAGACCTTTCTTCAGCTGGATTGTATAAATAATTCTGAAAAAAGTCTCAATGATGAGAGTATACATGTGTTTACTTATTTTTGTAGTACATTTTCAGTTTTAGAACAACTACGGTAATAATGTTATACTTTGAACAGCTGAAGTAGACTAATTAATGCACTTCCAGTTCAACTTCACAAATTTTCCTTAATACATTTTGAATTTTAGATTATTTTTTTTCTTGGGCTTCTGAAATTGTATTTCAGAAAAGTACTACATCAGCATTATGCCTCGAATATATGGTGAACTGCTGCTTCTCCCCAAGTCAGTGTAGAAGCCACACTCACTTCTTGTTTCACATAATGATTTTTAATGTAAAAATAAACATTGAATGTCAGTTTTGGGATACTAGGGTTGATTCAGACTGTTGACTACTGTGTAATTGACATGTCCTGTTTATATATATGTATGCTGCCCTTCTGACCTTTCAGTTCAAAGGTGAGATTTTAATAGTCTGTTATACAAAGCAAGCAATGCCAGGTATTGAACTGGGCATTAATTTACTTGGCAACATGATACTCAACACTTCAAGTTAATTGGTTCCTTTAAAATTCAGTTTTGCAAAGAAATGTGGCAGGTGCAAGAATATGCCCAGACAAATGATGTGTATATATCTGGAGAGAGTAGTCAGAAAGAATAATGGTTATTGGGCAGCTTTCATAGTTATATTAAGCTTATAGGAGCATTTTCAAAGTTGGAGTCTGATTGTTCAGATTTGTTACAGATTGTCCCATGAAAACTAAGAGCCTGAAAGTTGCAAAGCTGCCTTTTGAGTTGCTTTGGAATACCTTCCCTTGAAAGGAAAAGATCAAGGGTTTTTGTGAACTTTAATACTGTGAACACCAACTTCGTGCTTTTTCACCCCTTATTCTTCTGTCATCATCCTGATGGCTTTTGCGTTGGCTGATTGTCAGCAGTGCCACTCTTCTCTAGGAGCCAATGCACAGGAAGGACATAGCTGGCTAGTAGTCCATGGATGTGCTTCATAATTGCGCCTTGCACAGGCTCCTCCAGTGCAGAGAAGAGATACTATAATGTGCAAGAGTGGTACCATAGCCACCTTCTAGACACGTGGGTGAATCCAGTCAGGTATCACCGTGAAGCTTGGTCCTGTAGAGCACGTAGTCTATGAAAAGGACAGAACAGGCTGTATTTGGTCTTAGGAAGAAAATGCTAAGAAGAGGTGTTGTTGCTGTCTAGCACTGTCTAATTGGAAGATGCAGAGTGAAACGAAGTTCTTTTTGCATGTGCACCGTGATCGACAGGAGGCAACAGGCACAAGTGCTAAAAAAGAAAGTAATATATTAGGGAAAAAATAATCACAAAGAATACTAAAACATTGGAACAGGCTGCATGGGGAGGCTGTGGAATCTCCTTCCTTGATATTCATATCTTGACTGGACACTGCCCTAAGCACCCTGATATAATTATGTCTGCTTAAGGCAGCAGTGTGGATTAGATGACCCACATAGGAAGGTCTCTTCCAGCCTTAATAGCTCAGTGACTCTACCCAGTATTCCCATCAGTCATGCTGGTACTAGGTGTCTGTCACGCTGTCAGACTCCTTTTTCTCCTCATCTGTCTCTGGTATCGGCCTCCCCTGCATTTCAGAAAGACAGCTTAGAGAATAGTGCAGGAAGTGGCAGGACTAATGCATTAGTTCATACCTAAAATTTAAATGGAAAGGAACTGGAAATTTAATGGAAGGAAGACTGTGTGGTAGTTCAATCTTATTGATGGACAAATCTGTTTCAGAGGACTGGGCATCAAGTACGCTGTTTTAGCTGTTGATAACACCTGTGTCGATATCTTAGAAAGAATAATTTATTCTGGGCCACAGCTTTGTCAGCCAGATGCCTGGCTGCAGCAACTATTTTCTGAAGAAGCGGGTGCAGCAAGGCTTCTATGGAAAAAAGCAAAATGAAGGATGCATCTTATATGTGGCCCCACTTTATATAGTTAGAGGACAGCTGTCTTTGTCAAGGTGTCCACTCAGGCAGCATTCTGTAGGATGGAAGCTCATAGGCAACACAGATGCAGATTTCCTGGTTCAGCATGCTCAGCTGAAGAAGCTGAATGGTGTGTGTGGAAGCTGGATCTGCCAGGGTGCATCCACCCCCACACGTAGTGCTTGTTCTGGGCCCACCAGCTGAGCCAGGCATGTGGCTGGCCAGTGATGTACAGCACGTGTAGGCTCTGCAAGAGGCTGCGCAAGCTGAGCTGGGAGAGTGGCAGCCCTGTGTCAAAGCCAATACTCTCTGAAGGCAAACGTAACACACTCCAGGACCCTTCTGTTTTGATGTTTGCCTTTTTGAAACTAAAATCACCTGATAAAATCACCTGATCATCTGACAAATGCTGTTGGTAGCAAGACTTACGACAACGTCTACAGGTAAAAGTGGCATCAATATAAGTAAATAATTTTAGAAAATCCTTCATTCGGAGAAACTACCTTCTGCTGGTTTCTAAACTGGTTAACCTGAAAAAGTATGTCTTCTGTGCATTTAAAGGCTAGAATATGGGAGTATAAGACAAAAAAAAAGTCTTGCACTACAGAAGTGCTAATCATTCACGTTCTCAAAAGCCATTGGGACCTAGTGCTCATAAATGTAGTTTTCAAATACTTATCTATAACAGTGAACATTTGGCTTGGAGTGCTTTGTCACATGAATTTCTGTGAAGTCAAAAGGCTACTGATGCTCTTGAGCCCCATACTCTTTAGAAAATATATGCAAGATTGGGGGTTTATAAATAAAGTCTTCAGAAATGGAGGTTTCCTGATTGAAGTATGAAAGTATTGTCCCAGAAGGGTGATGACTTTGAACAGTAGCCATGGGGTACGTGTGCTGTGTGAGGAACAAAGTCAGAACACAGTCTGATTATAACCTCCTGGCAGCAGCTGTTCAAATATTGTTTCTCCGCTTCCACCTCTGCAGAGAATTTGTCTCACAAATATAAACACTGTTAAGTCAGTAGATCATCTTATGTGCTAAAAATAATGACTGCTGGCAAATAATAACATAGTATACCATTCTTCTTCTAACTGATGACTGTAATGTTTTCAGGGAGGCAATTGGGAAACAAATGTCATTTGGTTACTCCGTCCAGGCTTTCCGTTGGTCCTTTACAAAATGAAATAACTTCTGTGGTGAGACTGGCATGTTAGCAAAGTTGACTACTGCAAATCTTGCTGAGAAAGCTGGCTTAGAGGCTACAGGGTCAGTTACTGTGCTGTGAGATATTTTGCATGTACTTGGTGAAATGTTGCCACGAACTAAAAAAAAAAAAAAGAAGTCTGCCATTTCAATGTAGATGTGAGAGATGTGTACATGAGACCCAATCAACTACAGTAATACAAAATTGTTCAAATGAAACAAAGTAAACTGCAGAGTAACAAGGTTCAGAAAAACCACCCTAAAAACACCTTTGTCTTTAAATAACTTTTGAAACAAACAAAATGAATATTCATGAAACTGTGAAACATTTATGGCATGAAATGAGGGCAAACATAAAATTTTTATCATCTTTCATGGAAGCAACGGCTAGAAAGTAGTCTGGTGACATAATTAAACAATTAAAGACTTAAAAAGTGGAGAAGTGTTTATACAAGGGGGAAATGCCTCTTGACATTATGTTGTTTAATGGCTATGGCTATTAAGATGATTAGAAAACAATGCTGCAAAAAGGATTTTACAACTATGTTGTTTCCACACTATATTCTAAGAAAATATTTTTAGTTTTTTATGTCTACTGCTAAGGGTTTTCAGCTACTTACTTGGAAAATAATTCAGGAGTCTACTAGATCTCTGTCAGAAAGTATTTTGTGAATAGTAGCTTACAGTTACACATTTACTTTAAAAAAATGAAATGGTTCTGAAGAAAACACATTTCTTTTCCCAATCTCACTTCTTTCTTTGTTTTCTAGAGCTAATACATTTAAGTATTTGTACAAGAGTTGCATATAACAATGTTTTCACTTTGTATCCAAATTTGGCATTTGAAGAGGTAGTGAAAGATCTGATTTAATTTCTGACTTCTTTGTTGTCTAAAAATGCTTCGTAAAATTTTCTTCCATATAATTTTCATAGCTTTTTTTTTCATTAAACTAGAGAATAAGAAAAGTGATTAAACCGTAACTTGTAATTCTAAAGTAAGCTGCAGATGGTGTATTTGAATACTAGTGTTCAGTGTTGCAGTATCCCTGTTGTCATTCTGGCCTGGAAACTGTTTAAGGAGAGGGAGGGAAACCCTTCTATATTACCAGTGCTCAGAATTCAAAATTTGAAATATTTGGAATGGAAATTACTGAAAATTTCTTCAATTATTCTTGTGCAACATGTAAAACATAAAATAGTGAAACTGTGAGTACAGAGATGTACTTAACATTTACAGAGGAAGAATCTTAATGTTAGCAAGCCCTTTGCTTATGGCCACACTGAAGCATGAAATAATTAATATTACAGCTAGCAATAGCTGGGAGCAGGCATTGAAATCTGCTATCACAGTATTATTTTCCAATACAGTAAGCTGAATTGCAGATTGTTGCTAAATTATCACATTTACTGCTTTGGCACAGATTTTGATTTTTTTTTTTTTTTTTTTTTTCCTCTCCAAACCTACAGTTCTCAATTTGTTAAATTTTTGCATGTTTTTTTGTTTCAAATGATTGTCTGCATTTTAGGTAATAAAGACTAAAGACAGTAAGAACACCTCATAATTATTTCACTTGTTGCATATTTTCTCACCACATTCCTCAGCTACTGCTTAAGACAGAGCCACAAATTATTGTATTACAAAGGAAAATAAACAGGGAAGAGGATAGGGGTCAGAGTGTGTTCTGAGACACTTCAGTAGATTAGGAGACTGGGAACCCTGACCAAACCTGTGCTTTCCTAGTGAGGCGAACAGGAGCTCTATTTGAAGGTGCCCTCAAATACCAGAAGTCTTACAACATTCACAGTGAATATGAGTTTCAATTCCTTGGCAGTACAGCTGCAAGGAACTCTTGAAAACTCATTCTGAAAGCTTCAGACGAATAATGCAGCAGTCTAAAACTTTGTCCAGTATTTCTGCAGGACGCTTTATTGCAAATCATGGATGTTTGTATATGGATAAGTGTTTCAGACTTCCTGGCCTTTGTTCTTTTTATCTGAGTTACTGGGATGACTTGTTAATTCACAAAAACTACATAATAACAGGAGAATTTTTAAGTGTATGCTTATGTCATGTCCTAAGTAGATATGTTTTACTAAACAATATGTACAAACAATGTCATCCAGGCTAGATGTTTGTGAACAGATCCAGAAGTGCTGTTTTTCAGAGTATACTTAGTGTCCAGCATATTAAAGATTGAGCTGAAATGAACTTCTAACACTTAGGTCACCAGAGTTTCCGAATTAATTAGTAATTGATTTGGTTTTCAGTACAGAGGTACACTACATTTTTAACTTCTGTTTAAATATGAAAAATAACATTAGTGCTCCTAAAAATTCTGCAAATGAGTACAGAAGGCAAATACAGTCTAAAACTTAAAAGCTAGCATCCACATAGTGATCTACTTAACAGATTTCATAACAATCACCTAGTGTAATAGAATATGTGTCTCTTTTTTCACTAGAAACCTTTGGTTTTAAGAGGGCATGTGTTAAGCACTGTTAGAGCTGCAAACATTATACATAAGTCTGCAGGCATAAATTAAGACAGCTGAAATGCCACTTCCAACAAGTGATTGCATTTTAGCAATTAAAAGGTTTTTTATTTTAATAGTCTAAAAGAAATTAAGGAAACAAGTGATGGAAACTGTATTTCAGGTGTTTGCGTATCAGTAGAGTCTGATTATTGATCAATTAAGCTTTACTTTGCAAACATTCAGAAAACAGACTTATTGGCGCCAGAGGTCTAGCTGACAGACAGTACTACTGTCTGGAATATATTATGCTTTCTAAGATACAGACTCAAGTGTTATCACCAGCTAAAATACTGTGGTCTATCCCCAGCCCACTGAAATAACCTATTTAGAAAGATAACGCAAGGGTAACATGTCCCAACATCTGAATAAATACAAATTTAATATTTTTTAAGGCAGCTCTCAAGCTAGTTTGTGCAGTATATTAAAAGTAGTTTTTGCTATTTTTTTTCTTAGACTCTGAGTTTCCCTAAAGTTTTCCCTTTTATGCTTAGGAACCACTATTATTCATTTCATTCCATGAAATCTGATTATAGGGCTCCAGGGCCATGATACGATACAATGAGGATGTGTTTTCTAGCATTTTACAATAAATGTATTTTACAATAAATAATGTATTACTTTGCATAAAATTTGTCCTAAGACACTTAAGAGTATGACACATTGCAAGCCATAAGACAGTCTGTGCTATAAATCATGGAAAAGACTTGTTCAAATTCATTGGATGGTGAACAAATTAAATCACTCGTTGTGCGTGGCCAATAACATTTTCATACATTAAGCAGTTACGGTATTTATTTCTATAGCACTAGAGCCTGCCATGAGTGTGTTGCTTTCAACAATGAAAGGTGACAGCAAATTTGCTTCTCCGAAATAATTAGCACATTCATCAGGGCATATTAAGCAATTCCAAATTATTTCTTCTTGTGGAAGATTTTTTTTTTTTGTGCAAGTGAGAATCAGCAACTCATAAATCACAAAGACAGCAGAATGTACTGAGTGCCAGCCAAATAGGATCTAAACATTTCCACCGTAAAGTAATGAAAAGAAAGAGTATTTTAAGTAAAATAAAGAAACAATATTAATAAAATAAAGCATGATAGAAAGCTGTAGTGTCAGAATGCATTTGAGATACAGCATGAAAATGACATTGCTGCTGGACAGCAGTGGTCTCTAAGTTCACGATTTTACTTTGGTAGCCACATGTACGCTTTCAAGAAATGCATTAGTAATTGTATTGATGGGTTTATCCCTACAGGGCCAATATAGCTACACTTGATTTCAGTCTCATAAAGTCTAATTTTCCTCCTCATGGAATAAGAAAATGAGAAGAAAGGACAGGAGGAAGAGAAAAAACAACAAAACAGCTATTTAACAAAAGCTTTATCACATTGTAAATTTGTGGGTTACTCAATGAAATAAATATTAGCTCATGTTTTAAGTTAAGGCCTTTGGAGATAATTTAGTCCAATACCCTGCTTAAACTAGAGTCAGTCAGGTTGCTCAGAGTTTTGAAATGCTCTGAGGGTAGAAACTGCACAACCCCTCTTGGCGACCTTATTCTTGT
The DNA here is from genome assembly GCA_013397755.1 of Cnemophilus loriae. NCBI lineage: Eukaryota > Metazoa > Chordata > Aves > Passeriformes > Corvidae > Cnemophilus > Cnemophilus loriae. The sequence goes on along the minus strand of VZTF01003806.1, from coordinate 886,224 downwards.
GTTTTACCACCCTTGTGGTATAATTTCTCCCCCCTTTTTATCTAATTAGAACTTTCTGTCTTTCAATTTTTTGCCTTTTGTTCCATCCCTGGGTGCCAATGTGGAGAGTCTGGCTGCATTGTCTCTGTGCCCTCCCATCAAGAAGCTGAAAACAGCAGGAAGATCTCTCCTGAGCCTCTAAAGCTGAACAGTGTTAGCGGTCTCAACTTCATCTTTACATTATGTCTTCTACTGGGCTTGCTCCTGTACATCAAGTCTTTTCCAAGGCTGAAAACCCTAAAACTGGTCTCAGAACTTCAGATACACTCTCCCAAATGCTCAAGAGGGGAATAAGCACTTTTCCACATTCTGGCTAGAGTGTTGCTAGTGCAGTCCACTAGGTCACTGGGTTTCTGGGCTGTGAGAGCACACTGCTGATTAATATTCAATTCACTGTGCATCAGGAACCCCAGGTCTTTTCTAGCCAGCTTGCTCACAGACTATGCCGTAATTGGGTTATTCCATCCCAGATGCAGGGCTAATTTACCTTTGTTGAACTTTGTGAGGTTCATGTCAGACCAGTTCTCCACCTGCTTCTCCAGGCTGACCCTGCGGCATATTGGCTGCTCTCTGCAGCAGGATCTGAGCTTTTTCAAAGACAAAGCTCTGTGCTTGTGAGCAACTCCTTTGCACAGATTACAATGCCACATCCTCACCTTTCCAGCCTCTCTTTCCTGGAGAGTTTGTTTCTGTCCACTGCAGTACTTCAGGCAGACAAGCTATGCCGCCACATCCCTCAAATTTCAATGAGATCATAGCTCTACAACTGTGCACAGCTTTCTCATTCTTCCTGGTTTTATCCCATGCTATGTATGTCCATTGTAGAGGTGCTTGAGATGAGCCCTCCGTCACCTGGCTTTCGCAAGAGAAAGGGAGTGTGAGAGCCTCTCTCATTCTATTACACCCTGGTCTATTTCTCACAGCCCTGCACTATTGCTTTAGGTGATAATAAACTTTCTCCAGTTTACCTAGTTTAAATCCCTTCTTATCAGGTCAATAAGTGTGTTTGTTCTCTTTATGCCTTGAGGCAGATCTTCAAATACTGTAAAATGACGTAGCAGTGCTGGTAGGGAGGGACTTCTGCTGTTTTAAAGCACTTAATAAAATTATGGTTTAATTTCTAAGGCTGGTATTCAGCACATTGTTAATTTAAGGTGTAATTCACCAATTACATTCATCTGGTTTTATTCCAAAAGCTCAGGATTAGTGATGCTTTAAATTTGAGTTTGAGTAGTGTGGATTGAGTTAGGAATAAAATAGCTACTTAATGCTGCTAATACAATCAATCTGTGCTGTGTGTTTTCACTGTGCTTGCTCTCTTTTGAGCTAGGTTAACTCAAGAAGGGATAACTCTCATGGAAATTATTTCAGCTAGTTGTAGTGAAATTGCATGCATAGTCTTTTTATTCTACTCATACAATGTTTTTTAGCTTCCCAGGTGGGTGGTAGATCTTCCCTTTCTTCCGCTTTCTAAGCAGCTTTTATCATGCATGTTAATCTTAAGAAAATATAGCTATATTCTGCATGAATGTGTCTCTTTGGCAAAAAAAAAAAAAAGTATTTTATCTATATTACCATCTTTTAATTTATATTTTTTAATAGAAAAGAACACCCTTCTAAGTCAAGCTTGCTAACTCTTTGAGAGGAAATTTATTTGAAAATCTAAGTAAGAATTGTGATTCCATTTTTTACTTTTCATTAATTGTCCCATACTTCATAATGAAGTCAGCTCAAAACTCTTAATCTAAATAAAGTGATTTTATTTCCCCCAGTACATTGCTAATTAACCTAATTTTGGTCATGTTGTGGGAAAGAGGTAAAGCAGATAGGAAAAATATGTGCTTCCTCATTAATTGACTCATGCCACAGAAGGCCTTGTTGCAATGAAGTCAGACTTGACTGTTTGAGAGTGGCACTGCTGAGCCCTTCAAAGACACTGAAACAGTCAGACAAAAAAGTAAGGAAAAAAAAAGAAGGTGGTAACCACCCTTGGGGCTAGGCTGTTACCAATAGAAATGTCTCATCTGAGTTCTTTGTACTGCTCAACCACAGATATGAGGGGGTTTGTTATTTCTTCAAGTTTTTTTCCCTCACCAGAAATAGGCTCTTATTTCAAAGCATTTTCCTGCCACCTTAACAATTGATACCAAAAGTGGTGGAGAAAAGCTACCTAATGCTTTGGTACTCCCTATTTTAGCAGCGGGAAAGACTAAATAAGAAATGATATAGGCATCAGGAAGGGGTTCCGAGTTAATACACACATTTTATCAATTGCTGTAAAAGAACAGTAGAAACAAAATCTCCCAGTCACCAACATTAAGGATTGCTAGGGAAAATGAAATCTGTTTAGAAAAAGGGAACAGAACGCTGACTAGAATAGAAGGCTGTAATACTGGAGCAGAAAAGATTAGAGAACAGCTGGTTGGGAATCTTCTGAGCAGATGTCTTTTTGTCAGAAATAATTTGCCAGTGAATATGAATAACAGTTTCATCATAGATTTCTCCTTGGCTTTGTTGGAATTTGTTGTCAAAATATAAAGGTAAAAAATAACCCTGTCCCATAAAAAAACATGAGCATAATGTTCCCTTCATTGCCTCTTGCAGACTGCAAACTTAAGTATTGTTAGAATTTCCCATATCGAATGCATGAGTTAACTATCACATGATTATTTGTCTTTCTTTCCTCCTTTCCTCTTTGTGTTGTCTGAAAATTTCAAGCAGAGTATTTGTGAAATCTGAGAGATGTGAAATCTGTCTCCTGGTCATCTCTGTCAAGTAGTAGATACTGGAGACATATAGGAAATAAAACGGAATGGTAAAGGTGAAGGAAGACCTCTGCCTTGATGGTTGTAAAGTATAAGAACTTGATGTGAAAGATGATGTGATGCCAGAGTACATATCAAGGTTTGTGAAGGTGATATTTTGAGAACCGTGACATACAATTTTAGTTACAATGAATTAGAATCACAGAATGACTGAGATTGGAAAGTACGTCTGGAGGTCACGTTGTCCTGGCTCAAGCAGGGCAACCTAGACCAGGTTTCCTAGGACCATATTCAGACAACTTTTGAATACCTCCAAGGATGGAGATTCCACAACCTCCCTGGACACCCTGTGCTGATGCTCTGTTACCTTCACCTCTCTCTGGGTCTGGCCCCTCAGCTGGTTTTCAGTCCACCTCTCCATCTGCTCATCCAGCCCATACCTCATCACGTCTACGAGGAACTTATGAGTGGTAGTGTAGAAATCCTTGAAGTTTTACTTGACTGAGTTATCTTCATATTGAAGATATGACAGAGAAGAATCCATGAAGTCCATTACTCACTGTGATGAGTAGGTAGAATTATAATTAGTGGTTTATTCATGGTAGTTTGCATTCCTTATTTAACCCTGGTATTTATAGGTTCCTTACTAGAAATAAAAATGTACAAATACTTGCAGATATAGAATTTCATATTAGACAACCTTGCTCGAAACAACTAAACAAAAGAAATTGTGTAAAAATAAGGTATTGCTGGCTTTTTAATTTATTTGAAACTTTTCGATTAGCACAATTTATGGAAATGAGGAAAAGTTAGTTTAAAGTGCTACTTTTGTTTTTCTGTACACCAAGAATTTGTGTAATAAATATTCATTAGTTATACTGTTAAATGTGAAGTATGTTACAGTAGAGAATCATTTTGATGCATTCACATATCTACAGGAAAAGACTAATGCATTTATCTCCATAGAAATGCAAAGTTTGTTATAAAGTATGGAGATGCTCCTGTTTGGGAATCATTTAAAGCAAACTTTTGAAATCATTATCTTCTAGTTAGCAGTTTTGGCAAGCTAAACCTGGAAGTTCAGCTGATGAACATTTGTTTAACTGTACATTAAAGCTGGTTTGTTTGTTTGGTTTTTTTTTTTCCTAAACTGTGTCAATGACCACAAGGCTACTACTAGAAGAATATAATAATTATTGATCTTGGAAATTTGATTTTTTTTTCTTAAACATTATAAACATATGAAGGAGAAAAATAAAGTGTATGCGTAATATAAATAAGCTGGGCAAAGTTATTTATTCTTAGCTGCTGAAATTTTAGATCTGAATTTGTATAATTGGCTGTTAATTAAAGAGTGGAACTTCAAGGCTTTTTTGGGCTGCAGGATGCTTAAAAAAGAATTTTACGTGTTCTTTTAGTTTTATCTAGTTGGCAAGAGTGTCTTAACCATGTCCTATAAATGCTCGTAGTTTCCATAATTGATAGTTATGTTAAAGTTCTCATATTGCAAAAGCAGTAATTAAGATTTAAATTCTAGTACATGGATAAGGAATTATTGTTGGAAGCAGATGCCCCAAATTAGACATGGCTTCTATAGAATGAATCATTAAAAAATGCTAATTACTTTCTGTATGAAAAAATCATTATTGCATCATTTTAATGCATGTCAGAGTATATGCCCGGGGCTACATATTTCTTACATAGCCAGAGAAAATTCTGATGCAAATACAACTGTTTTCAGTCCTTTCAACTTCCAGTTTTAAAGCAGCACAATGTATATGGCTGTAGCTTTTGTTTAGTCAGCTTTTTGTTTGGGAGGTGTCTCTTCTCCACAGAATTCAGTTGTAGAAGGTGTCCTTTGCAATTCAGTCCATCCGAGTGTTGTGAATCCTAAATGCATTTTCTCTGGTGAGGTTGAAAAGATGTGAAAAAGAGTGACAATACTCGGGAGGAAACATACTCCAGTTAATAATAACCAGCAGCAGTAAAATTGATACAGCAATTTGTAGGTAATTAGCCAACAGGACAGAAAAGACATATGGTCACGCATTATGCATTACTTACTTTTCTGCAAAAAATTGTTACAGACTAGGCCTTTTACTTATTACTTATTATTATTACTATTATTATTAATTATTATTACTATTTATGCAGTGTATTTGATACTAAAATAGCATATAATTTATAAATCAATATAAGTACATAAATATGCTTTGGTTTTTTCTGGTTTTTTATCTGCAGGTGGAAAAGCTGGTGTTATTTAATTCTTGCATCTGATTACAGGTAGCAGGAGACCTGTAGAAGTAGAATTTTACATTTGTTTCTTGTATATTGGCACTGACTAGAGACATAGATCTGCATATATGATGATAATTTCAAGATTTTAATTATACAGTTATTCACAAGTTTACAATTGTATTCTAGAGTTTTAGGCAACTGCAATATAACAATTCATGGCTAAAGTGGAATGCAGAAGTGTAATTTCAAAAAAATAGATATGCTTTGAATTGAGATAATGAAAGTACAGGAATAGATCCCTGCCAGATAATGGTGTTACCATGATGGCAGTAAGAGAGAAGTGTGTCTCAAACATCCACTTGTTACGTGCATTTCATACAGCATTCTATTTGTGTGGTCTCTGAGGGCATTTGTGTCTTTCTCAATTTTGCTGTTGAAAAACCTGCAGGCTTGTTACATGAGAAGCCATAGCTTAGCTGAGCCGGAATGGGAGCAGAAGATGAACTATGCCTGTATAACTGCAGGACCAGGCCTCTCTCATATCATCAGATGTTGACATGCTTAAAAAAAAAAACCACCTCCCTGCTTTACAGAAGATTTCAAGACATCCCATCACATAGCCAGTTCCGGAAACACCTCTAGGCTTATCTTCATCAGGGAATGGCTGTGAGGCCCAAAGAGCCACAGTGGGCTGGTGAGGTGCATTGTAGAGTGTCCTCAGTAGGACTAAATACGTTGGGTGCCAACACCATGTTGACAGGACTGTACTCTTTCATGGTTTGGAGCTGGTTTGAGCTTCCCATGTGTTCTGTTGCACTGTGTAGCAGAGATCTTACGAATCCAGGAATACTCAAGCTGCTAGCTGGTAACATTCTCTGCAGCGGCAAGTAAATGTGTAGCACAGCTTTTGCTTCTCTTGCTCTCCTAGGGCAAGAGCACTTGTTGGGCAGGATTTATAGTAATCACTCGGAGGGATAATTCGCTAGAGGAATTGAAGACATGAGGCAATGTTCATCTTTGTTGAAGTGGGCGTCACTAGGTCTAGTTACTGTTGCAATAACATTTATTATCTATTATTAGATTTAGCTGGATTCAAATGCTGTGTGAGCATTGTCCTGAAGCTCTTTGCAGAGATAAGAGGAAAGATGAATTAATGTAAAGAATAGCATGAGGGACAAAAAGCATGGAAGCTAATGAAAGAGAGGTTAAAGAGTGAGACTGTCAGCAAAAGGTGCAATAAAGTATGAAGTATGGATTGGAGGATAAGGGACAGCTAAATAAGAAACAGAAGAAATCAAAGAGAAGATAGGGGTTTAAATTCAACCTCCACAGAAAATAAAGAATTTTTCAGATAAACCAACTTTCTTATTTTATACTAGTCATGTAATATAGAATTTTTGCATTACCAATTTTCAGAATATACTTTTAGAAATGTTGTTCTGTTTCTTAATCCCTATCTTAAGGGATCAGCTCCAGTTTATTTTCAACATGTGAGCTTCCACCCTGTTTCCTCTTTGATTTAGCTAGTCCCAAACAGCAAGGCCTCTAGATCTTCACTGTCAGCAGATGCCCAGTTGGGATCTCCATGTGATTAAACTTCCAAGAGTTATGTTTTCCATGTGTAAATGCAAGTATTTCAAGCGTGTGAGATCAGTTTGTGCTGACAGAGTTCACCTACCAGTATCTTTAAAAAGCTGCTTTAATACTTGGATGGCAGCTACTCTTTTGCTTTGTTAATCTTATACCTGGAGAAACATTGATGTAACTGATTGAAAAGGAATTTAAAACATTTGTCATGATAGAAATATTTGTTGAAAAAAGCCTTTGTACTTTGCCAAGGAAGGACAGGCTCTGAGCAGTTTTTTGAAGTTTCAGTTACGTAGCATTTCCAGATGGTCATTAGATTCTAGTGGAAGTGTAAAGGATTTGCAGCTTGCTGTGGATGAAAAATGTAATAAAATAGAAACTTTTAGACGTGAAATGAAGTGTTTCATGTTTTAAATTTAATTTACTAAGCAGTTGTGTTTAAAACAGTTCTGTTTAAAAGCAGCATGCTCTAATTTAGAGACCACACCATCATTTAATTTAAGGAGTGTTTTCTTTTTATGGCTTCTCTGAACACTGCCATTGTATTGAAATCTGACTGTTTCCATATTTCTTGAGAGGAGATAACTAATTTATCAGGTCTCAGGCAATAAAATCTGTGAAATAGTGGAATCTTTTTTGTGGATAATAGGATTATTGTACAGGGAAAAACCAGACTTGCATAAAGTAGTATTCTTTGGATATCAGGGAAAGTTTGAACTTTACTTGATGAGAATTACTGTTTAGTTACAAACATGTACAATGGGTTCTCTGTTTCCTATGCAAGAAAATGTCCCCAAAACATGTGCAGTGCCACACTGAAATTAAATTATACTGTCATGATACTACCTACAATTCAATGAAATTTCTAACAAAATAATACAGGGACACTTTATACTGTCCTGAATCCCACGTTTCATTGAACATTTTCAGTTAAAACTCTTGAAAGAAGAAACTAGAATTGTATTTTGTGTGTGTGTAATTATTTAATTTCTATGGCTTTTGTACTAGTAGCAGAGTAGCAACCATACTGATAGGGAGAGTTTTGATTCAAAATATTTACTTGCTTCACTAGCAGCTGCAAACTTGTGCTGTTTGCATAGATTATTAGAATTGTTTAGATTGGAAAAGACCCTCTGAGATCATCAAGTCCAACTGTTAACTTAGCACTGCCAAGTCCATCACTACCATCCACCATGTCCCAGGTGCCATAGCTACATGTTTTTTGATCATTTCCAGGTATGGTGATTCTACCACTTGCCTGGGCAGCCTGTTGCAATGCCTTACCACCCTTCGGTGAACAAAGTTTTCCTAATATCTAGTTTAAACCTCCCCTGATGTGACTTGAGGCCATTTCTTCTCATTCGGCCCCGTATTACTTGGAAGAAAAGGCCAACACCCACCTGGCTATAACCTCCTATCAGGTAGTTTCAGAGAGTGGTAAGGTCTGCCCTGAGCCTTCTTTTCTTCAGGCTAAACAACCCCAGCTCCATCAGCCTCACCAGACTTGTGCTCCAGGCCTTTCACCAGCTTTGCTGCTCTTCTCTGGACATGCTCCAGCACCTCAGTGTCTTGCTTGTAGTAAGGAGCCTAGAACTGGACACAGAATTTGAGGTGCAGCCTCACCAGTGCTGAGGGGGGACGATTACTGCCTTGGCCCTGCTGGATGCACAATTGCTGATACAGGCCAGGATCCCATTGGCCTTCTTGGCCGTGCAGGCACACAATGGCTTATGTTCAGCCAGCTGTCAATCAGTGCCCTGTGGTCCCTTTCTGCCTGGCCTCAGTCCAGCCACTCTGTCCCTAGCCTGTAGCACTGCAGGGGATTGTTGTGGCCAAAGTGCAAGACCCAGCACTTGAACTTGTTAAACCTCATACTGCTGGATTTGGCCCATCAATCCAGCCTGTCCAGATCTCTGCAGAGCCCTCCTACCCTCCAGCAGATCAACACTCCCCCCCAGCCTGGTGTTATCTGCAAATTTGCTAATGGTAGACTTGATCCACTCATCCAGATCATCAATAAAGATATTAAACAGGGCTGGGCCCAACACAGGTCTCTGGGGGATGCCACTGGTGACTGGCCGCCAACTGGATGCAGCACTATTCACCACCACTCCCTAGGCCCAGCCGTCTAACCAGTAGATCCAGCCAGCATCTACCTGTGGATATCCTAGGTATATTTAGGTATTTACATACAAATATCTCTGTGCATTTATACCACATCTTATCTTGTTAATTGCATTGCCTGTAAGGTCTGTGATTAGCTTTACATAATGTGTATGTGTATGAAGACCATGAGTAATTCTGACCGGAAATAGTAATCGTAAAACAGTCTAAATACTTGAATTGTTTAACATGATACATTATACTGTCAATCTATTTTGTGCTGTTTACCTTTTCCCCCAGAATTTTGAGTTGGATTTAGTTCAGAACTAGACAGTGTATTAGCAAACACTTTATAGGTTTTGGACACATTTGTGATCACTGTTCTAACCTCAGAGAAGAAAAATCCTTAAAAACTTGAAAAAAAAGGTGAAAACTACTACAGTATTTAGGAAGTGTACACTATATACTAGATATAATAAAAGGCGGTGTTGTGGCTTAGGAAGAGTTCTCCCCAAGTTAGTACTACCACTAAAAAGAAAACCATGAGCCACCCCCCTCCCCACCTCCAGTGGGAGACAAAAGGCGGAGATCCTGGGTTAAAATAACAATTTACTGGAAATAGCAATGAGATAAGAAAACAAACAGAAAAAACAACAATATTAATAACAAAAGTGTACATAGAGAGGTGACTTATGTGCAAAAAGCGTTCACTGACCAGTGCAATGCAACCCCAAGACAATGAACAACAGCCAATGAGTTCCCTACCCAGCCACACTTCTTTTCCACCGCAAGCCATGCCCTTTTTCCTGGAAGCAAGAGTCCCTTCCTTGCACCCCCCACAATGATGTGAGGTGTTATAGAATAACAAGCTAGCCATATACGCACATGGCTCCAGGCTCGGACCCCTCATGGCTACTGAGGAAAAATTAACGCTGCTCTGGCCAAAACCAGGAAAGGAGATAAACCTAATATTTTTGTTAGAAGTTACAATTTGATTTTAAGGAAATACTGAAGATTCCTTGTAAAAAATATAATCTGTAAGAAAATAGGAGAAGATAGTAAGGAAATAGGAGAAGACAGTTATAGAAAAACTATAACTGAACTTTATCTAGAGCAAGTTATGACACAATTGCAGAAACTACTTCTGAGTCTCTGGAGGCACCATCTGTTCCCCCTAATTAATCAGAGATCACGAGAAAGGGTAATAATTATAGTGTTTGCTTTTCTTCTATAATTTCAAATACTTTGATATCATAGTGCAACAGATACACCATGAGAAAACTATTAACAATGTCTTTGGTGTGTTTATACCTACAAATAAGAGAAAATGAATAGTTACAGTACACACAATAGATGAGTTTGCACTGCTACACTGATCAGGAAAGAAATAGCAGGTGAATATGGTGGATGATGTTGGAATTGAGGCATGTCTTTCTATGAAGTGCAGGTCTTCAGTTTCTCGAAATTACATAAAATATAGTTTTATGGTTATGTCTGTGACTAATGTATTTAAGTATAGTACAATTATCTGACTGTCATGTTACTTTAAATATGAGAAGTGAGTTTGCATAGAATTTTATCTTATGAAAATATGTTCTTTATAATTAGATATCTTTCTTCTAAAATATATTGTGGGATCCTTTACATGAGAGGCAGCATGAGGTCCTTGCCTGAAAAAAATGCTTAAGATTTCGTTTCAATCTTTAGGGTAGATGAGGCTTTCTTTTTAAAAACTTTGGGTACAGAAGGCAACCATAACAGTTTAACAATCCAGGTCAAATAGATTTGATTACAGAATTTTATTGAATGTCTTTTGGAAAGTAATTATTATGGATGGGACTGCAGCAGGAATACTTCCCACAAATAGGCAGCACAGAGGAATCAGTCAAACATAACATCGTCACAGCAGGATGTTGACCAGTATGCCATGTCTGAAATTCTTAATTTCTTACTTACAGTCTTCTTCATAAGATTTATGGAACTCTGGATACAAGTAGTCTAGTAATTTAATAACTTATTGAAAAAAAAAATCTGTAAAATAGAAGTTCCCTAAGTTATATGTAAATGCTGCTTTCTCTTTTCTTCACAGTCTCTTCCTGCTTTTGATGTTTGCAATTCTTAATAGGAAAGGCTAAAACAAATCTTCTGTGTAGCATTGTCAAATACAAAGAACATTGATCTGAACATGACAGCCAATGTATTGGAACTGCCAAAACAGTGCATCGATGCTCTTTGTGTTTTATAAGTATTGAAATATCTCAGAAGTGATGTACTTCATTATTTTGAAAGCATGGTTTTTATAATACCCATTTCTCCTTCAAATCTAATCAATTGTTTGAATTGCTTTGAAAAAAGTAAAAGTGGATGAGTATTCTCAGAATACAAAAAACATTGAAAATGGAAAAATGCATTCTGGCTTGCCTTTGTCTGGATTTTGAAAAGCTCTCTTTTAAATCTTGTATCACTATTAAGCAAAAATGCATGTAGAGGTTATGAAATCAAATTATTCACTGAATTGTGGCCAGAGACAGGTTTTCTAATCAGAGGAGCAGATAATTGAAATAAGTGTTACAGTGGAAATGCAGTTGCTCCATTGGTGTTCCTACTTTATTACAATATTCTTCTTAATACTAAAACTTGACGAAGTGTAGACAGAGAATTGTTTACAGAAGTTTTTGCTTTCAGTCCATTACTTCTAGTTTGGCTTGCATTAGGAGTAACCAAAATTGCAATCCACTACTTGAATCTCTGATGTAAAGGTTTCATTCTGCTCAGTGACACTAAAAGTAAGGCATCCATAGTTTAACTGATGCAGGTATTTAATAAATAGCTTCCTTTATTAAAAAAAAAAAGGTGAAAAATTTAGCTGTCATCCTATAGGCAAGTATCCAGATCTTTAAAAATTTTCTCTCTTTCATAACCAACAATACAACTTAAAAAAAAAAAAACACAAACCTAAAAACTAGTAGAGAATTATTTTACCTGTTGATAGTCTTTATTTTTCATTTAGTAGGCCACAGCCACAAAGATATTTTGAATAGCATGCAGTTTAGGGAGGACACTGTGTTCTGCCCCATAAAAAGGCAAAATATGTCTGAATGACTTGAGGCACAAAGAGAGCAAGAAAAGCAACAGCAAAATTAAAACACAGCATAAATCTACTCAGTTTATAAATTTACTAGTATCCAGTGCTTATTTTCATAGATTATTTTTCAAGTTGTTATTTGGAATTCAAAATTTAGTAATTTTTCCCAACATGTTTTTCTTAAAGGCTTAATGCTAGGCAGATATAATTACTGCTAAAATGCTGTTTGCAGTTTCAAAAGTTGCTTGATACTAAAGAATCATAAAACCAAACATCAAATATTTCACTCAAGAAACTACGTACTTTCAGAAGTATGCTTTTTAATATTCTTAGTGACTGTGTGTTGAAAACAGATTGTTATGTAAATTGTAGATGTTTAAATGTTAAATAATGTTCATCATAAATCATTATGGTCAGTTGATTTTTCATATCCATCACTTTATTGTGATAATTTTAAATGTTCTTCATTTGACAGGAGACTATTTCCAGTAAAGGAACAACTACTCTCTTTTTCATGATAAATGCTAGCATTTATTTCTTACTAGTTATTTGAAGTCACATTCTTTTACATTCTGAGTACTTGGCTCATGTCAGTGTTTCTGTGAGTTTACGAGAACATGAATTCTTCAATGAAATTGTTTGTAAATAAATACAGAATATGGCTTCAAAGGAAGTTCAAGGAAAGGTACTTTGGTGGTAGGGTTTTTTTCTTTAAAAATAAAAACAGGAATTTTTGTCCCACCCAAGATGAATTCTTAATTTTACGAGGATGCTAGCAGGTTTGATGTACAATATAGCCTGAATCTCAACGCTGTGCTGCTTACCTTTTTCTTAAAAGAAGAAAAGTTTGCTACTATTATTATTGCTGTAAATTCTGTAGAAGAACTCCATCCCTCTTCCTAGAAATAGCACCCATATCCTATGTTTCTGTTTGTAAAAGTACTTCTGCTCATATTTCCAAAAGATTTTGTTTCCATCCAGGTGACAGAACAGAGTCCTATTTATTTTGTATCTAGACTAGTGTGCCTAATTGTTACTTTGAATCAAGTGGTTTCCATCTATGAGTAATACCAAGCTGTGATTTTGCTATAGATCAAGTAAAAAATATCAAGAGCTGTGCTTTAATGAAAGCAAATTTAAGTGGTCTCATCTTGCTCTATGTTGTCTCTGAGAATAGAGACTGGTAAATGATCACACATCCAGATTTTGTCATGCAACGCAGTGCAATGATGATTTAACTAAACATACTTATTGAGTGCAAACAATTGAACGGGAACAGTAAACAGACAGAAAATGAAATAAATTGATTCAAATGAACTGCATACGCTAACACAATCCAAATTCAGGCGCATCTTGGATCTTTTCAGCTTTCCTCTTTCCTTTGGAGCCAAAACTCATATGAAAAGCCATGGTTGATCTAACTTGATCTAAGATCATAATGCCAGTGAAAATGATGGTCGAGTACTTTGTAACACCTCTGTTTCCTTTCCTTGGCATCTGTCTGTGATAGTATCCATGTTACTTTAATAGGAATCAGATATGGTCATAGATGCCACTAAAACATAATCTTGGAAAAATATGAAAAAATGCTGCCCACAGAACTTGTAGGAAAAACTGGAGTCTAGATTTTGGTGAAGTCACTTTGCCTTTAAAGTAAATGGTCTGAAATGTGAATTTGGCAATGCTACCACATTGCATTATTTATTTTATCCGCACTTGCACTGCAAATGTGTTCTCTTATTTAAAGATAATGGCATTCAGACTGCCTAGTTTACCAGTGTTTGTGTCCTGAATCAGTTAAAAGAAACTCATCAAGTCTTGTTTGCTCTTGAGACTTATTCAATTTATTTCTATAATGTAGTTAAGTATTAAATCACTCATCGTTTTCAGCAATTTATCTGAAATTCTCACTGCCTTGGAACTTTTTTTCATTAATATAATCTTTGTGTTTAGCTAAATAGAAGAAGTAAGTAAGCAAGGATGCCAGATCATGTTAATAATTTTTATGGCTCCTACATGCTTAGAATTAGCGTGGGTGTTCATTGTTTGACTAACAAGTAGATTAATAGAAGGAAGCTGGGCAGACCACAGAATGTGTTCTATGATCAGTTTGAACTATTAGGGGTGAAAATGTCTATAGATCTTTCAAATTCTAGTTCTGATGAATGCACTCTGGTTAATAAATTACTGTAGCCTTTTAAAAGTATAATAAACCAGCCCTTTTTTCATTTTCATTGTTGTATTTCTGTTAAGCCTGCCTTAATATTTATTAGGTTTACAAGCTCACACTGAAATCTTATTTGTTGTCAAAAAGTTTTAGAGTTCAAGTTTTCTAAGGTCTATTGATGTGATGGCTGTATTGCTAGTACCAGCATTTTATGACCAGCATATGCCATTAGAGCCATTCAGATATCAGCAGTGTTTTCTGGAAAAAAATAAACAAACCTCTACATAAACAAGGAAGGGAAGAGATTGGAGTTGTTTGTTGTGGTTCTTTTTGGGTTTTTTTACTTCTTCTTAAGCACTAGTTGTAAAGTATGCTTGGTTATGATTATATTGCGTACAGAGAGCTGAGAAAATTGATAACCCTTTGATGAAAGTACCTCAGTGAAAGAAGTACCTTTTACCAGAAACAGATTGTTCTCAGCTTCTGTAAATCAGGCGGTTTGTTTGCTTCAGGAGAACTGTGCCATCTGGCAACAGCAAACAGGTGTTAGATATTTTAACTAGTTCCTAGGTCTATGTGTATTTTCTTAAGTCATGGGGAAAATAAAAAAGAAATGATAGTATTTTTTTCTGTCTCATTGGTTGAAGATTCAGATGTATACTGTTTTCAGTGTCTGGGCATCGCTGAGGCACAGATGAAAACATGACTCTTCAGGTGACTCATTCTCAAATTTCAATTAGGCAAACCAGCAATGTACAAATTGATTCTGTCTATAAGGACGTCTCTAACACTGATGGGGCTTTTCAAAAGCATGAATACTATCTTGCACTTACTAACTTTCAACTGCTCTTTTTCTTCCAGACTTGAATTGTCACACAACTGGTTTAACGGCTGGCTCAAGCAGTAGTCAGGTAGTAGCAGTAAGGAAGAGGTATTAAATCAGGATATTGCAGTCATTGCATTTTAATACAGACTGCACGTTTCTTTGAAATTGTATTGAGCACTTGCCCTGAGCTATACTCAATACTGAATGAAACAATTTGACAAAGTCACTATAGCTAACCTATGTTCTTAGTATTTGGTGATTTAGTTTTCTGACTGGAGTTCATGGTTTTATTATAAAATGGAGTGATCTGGGACTTTTCAGACTGATGGTATTCCATCATCTGCCAGAATTCTCTGGCTGAGATCAGTGGGGATCCTCCCCACTGAGAGTCTCAGAGTATATACAGTCCAGCTGCAAGCAGTTTTTTCTGAAGAACTGCTTCTTTTTGTATTTCTAGTCACATCAAAAAATTGCTCACATCAGCTGTGTTGGTATGTATGCTGTTAAGCTTAGCTGACGAAATATAAATGCACACATTTTCTAAGTCCTTCACTATCACGGTATATTACATTCTAGACCAAAATTAACCATTTCCTGATACGAGTTGCCTTTATCCCACTGAGACTTCTACCAAGTTAATTCAGATCAATTTCAAGAGTTGTTGAAAAATTATTATACTCTTTATTCAGGTGAACATTGGATGTTCAACATTCTGTAGTTCTTAACATATTTGAATTTAGTAGTCACAGAACATAAAAAAGAAGATACATATCTAAGTGCTAGACAAGCAATTAATTTTTCTTTGAGGGGAGAGGAAGGTAAAGAGAACTAAAAATATCCATCAAGATTTTGGAAATATATAAACAATATAGGCTTGTATTCATGATGCCAAGCATGATGTCAGCATTTTTGTGATGAAACTGGGGATATAGACATCTGCAGTAAAATTTCCCTCCAGAATGACTTGTTTTTGTTTAGATTTCTAACTCTAGGGGAACATTTATTTAACCTAAGAAAAAAAAAAATTAATTTATTCTGTATTATTTAAAATATATTTCATATTTGCATAGCATATTTTAGTTATCATCGTATAGACAGTTTTCAGTTTGTGAACACATGACTGTTCAAATGCAAATATTATAGGGGTAAAGAAGAGAGAGCAGTAAGTTCTTAATATCTAACACTGGGAGCAGGATGGGAAAGATTTATCTGGGCCACTAGCTCCTGGTTAATTATGCACTCTTTTTCCTTCGCTTTTATTTTGGGTGATATGGATACCCAGTATATCTGTAGAATAGTTTCTGAGGTCACTTCTGAAAGAGTGTCACGAATTGTGAATTTGTACACTAAAACATTGGGTTATGGCCTGTATATGGCCATAAACCAAAGTGACAGTTTGATAGCTTGCCTGTTGAACTCCATTTTGAAAGACCCACTTTATATTTTATGTCCTTTTCATTTGTGGTTTAGTGCTTCTAAGTTGCCACTTAATGTTGCAATTGTGTAAAGCATACAATATATTGTCTGCTTAGCATTTGAATCTAAAGGTACTTGGTAGGGCTAAAAGAGGTCCCTATGCTTTACTCTTCCTTTGGTAACGATAGGTAAAATTTCTCTGTATGGCTAATTAAACTTATTTTCTGGGGAAGTGAGGCTTGTTCAAGATCCCTTTCAGTTCATTTGTGAGTCCTTATTCTTTCCTCCTCACCTCTCCTGATAGGTTTTGAACATTCTGGCCATGAAGTCTTCTGATAAGTTTTGGGGATAACTTCTTGGCATGGTACTGGATGGGTCAAGCAGGAGTGATGCACAGCTGGATCCACCTATACTTTACTAAACAGTAAAAAAACAGTTGTGGGAAAATTTGGTAATGGGTGACAGCCTTGGATGTTGTGACCGTGAAATGGAGTTCAAAGTCCTGGCAGGAGTTAGGAAGGAGAACAGCAGAGTGAAGATCTTTATTCAAGAAACTGTAGTTTGGGTCCCACGAGAAGCAGCTCTGAAGGGTAAATGAAGTCAGGAAAATGTCAGGTCCATAAGGACAGCATTCTTCAGGAAAAAAATGGTCCCTCCTATCTCTGCAGAGAGCTCTATACAAAGATATTAAGAAAATAGGTCATATAGTATCTCTTTACAGTATTATTTAAGGTCAGTCTACATCTCAAAGTAAGCAGAATGATTGATGAGGCATATGTGCATATAGAGTTATATATATACACCTATATGTACACACTCTCGTTTCAATATATGAAGTTACATTACTTGACAAATAGTCTGAAAGTTCCTTCAATCGGTTTCTTTCTGCCACAAACTTATTTTTATCTTTTCTTTATTATATATTGCTGAGTGTGGTGTCTAAATTTATAAAGTAATACATTTTAGTTTCACGTTTTTCATATGCTTACAGAATAAATAAACTTTTCAGTTAAATGGCACCACATATGAAATAATTGAGTTAATTTAGGTCTTGTTGTTTGTCATTTATTTTCTTTAGGAAGATATTAAGGACACTGAAATTAACACTACAGAAGTTCTTGGGTTGGCAAAATTGAATGTAGCAGAATTAATGCAATTCTATCAAATTTTAGGGGGCAGGGAGACAGGTTGTCATGGAAGTATCAGTAGTCATCTGCTCAACTCATGTAGGTACCTGAGTGACTTTGGATAGATGGTCTTTCAGGGTAATGCTTTCAAAATCTGTGTCATTGTAAGCATAAGTTTTGAAAGGTTTTTGAAACCTCTAGTATATCTGTTACCAGGTAAAAAATTGTACAAAGTTCATATTTGAGCATACCCTTATTTATAGTGCTTCCTGTAATGCTATGCATTGGGAAACACAGATTAATAATGTAAATACATAGCGTTGCACCATAAAAATAATATCAGAACAACATCTGTAATTAATTCTAAAATTAGTTCCTACATTTGGAAGTATCAGTGAGTGCTTTTACATGAAGAATATTTATATCATAGATAATTTACAACTACATAATTGAATTTTGAGGACTTTATAGGTAGCAACAAATAAAGTATTAAAATAGTACATTAAATATTGGTGGGGTTTCCTGGAGTCCATTCTAATATTTTGCTACAACTGCATATTTTTTGGTTCTAATCACCTCATTAAGACATAATGATCTTCTTGCTCTGTCATAGCAGATAGCCTGTTAATGGGCTGGAATAAAACATAAAGCTATCAGGGGCATATATTAGGGTTGATTAAGCACTCCATTGCTTCAGTTTTACTCTAGTGTAACCCCACTGAAAGCAACTGAAAGACACAACTAAATAGGTGTAGTAATGCACTGGGGAAATTAATCTTTTTACTTTGTTTTAGTCATTGAAAGGAGAAGCAGCATCTGCACTAAGAAAAGTGGTTTAGTGCAGTGAATCATACTTGAATAAATTTCAGTGTGATCAGCACTATGCTGAGACAATTGATTTGAGAAAGAAACAAGCTTAATAAATCTTTCAGCATTAGGTTAAGTTTGACTTTTACCACTGTATAGCTTGTCATAGGCTGAATGAAGGCTTAGTCTTTGTAGATACATGTATGGATAACCATTTTTAAAAGGTAATCTGACAGATACCGAAAACCAAATTTTTAAGTGTATCCAGAAGTGTATGAAAAGATTCACTTATTAAAGACCTAAGAAGGTGTTCTAAAGAAAAGTAATGGCATGAAAAAAGACCAGTGAATTACAAAAAAAAAAAGAAAAAAATAAAAAGCCAAAGAACTAAAGAACTAATGGGGAGATTGAGGAAGAAAGAGAAAACAGATAGTACGAAATTCTCAGTGTCAAAAGGCAAGACTTTTTTCATCATGGTGAGGACAGATTTGTACTTTCATTGGTTAAATCAGAATATCTTTACAGGTTACTTCTTTTTCTGATTTATAAAGGACACTGTCTTTTTGTGTTCTTAAAAAGATGTAAGACATTTTAGAAATACAGCAGGATAAGAGAGAGGGCAGCATTTAATGAAAGGTTTTTTGTTTCCTGGGAACGGGAGCAGAATCAGTGGCCTTAAACACAGGCAGAAGAGGAGTTTTTGCTGTGAAGAGTTTACCACAGGAGAGGAGCAGGGCTGAGCATCACCTGCTCTCAGTAACACTGTGCTGTCAACATCTGTATCTCTCTATGTATCTGTCTAATCCCTGTCATAAAAAATTCAAGCAATACCACCCATGAGTAGCCATGGTATTAGATCCTGTTCTGGGACAAAGGACAAACTCATATGTCGAATCTAAGTACGTGATCCATCAAATGTGGACTAGTATCTTATTTTCTGACAGTTAAATTGTTTACATGCTTACATATCTGCAATTGAACCCACTTAAAGTACTCACCAGGTAGGGATGCTGCAGGGTCATTTTCTATATGCCTCTATGTCATACCTAAACCTGTTTTGTAGTTCACAAACCAGATATTCCACTCTGAGCAGCAGAAATCCTTAGATCATGCCTAATGCATGTGTTAACATATCAGATTTCAGCATGTCAGTCTCAGTAATTGTTCTGTCTACCATTTATATTGTAA
This sequence comes from Cnemophilus loriae, assembly GCA_013397755.1. Taxonomy (NCBI): domain Eukaryota; kingdom Metazoa; phylum Chordata; class Aves; order Passeriformes; family Corvidae; genus Cnemophilus; species Cnemophilus loriae. The sequence goes on along the minus strand of VZTF01003806.1, from coordinate 866,876 downwards.
CATGGAGGTTACAGCATTTAATCAATAACCATGGTTGTAAACATGCTTCAGTCTGTAGTAGTGGAAACTCTAACCATTTAGCGGATTGGCCACTTCTTGGGCACTGGAGTAGAGGTTTTGTCATGGCAGAGACTCACCTTCCCTCCCTTCTCTTAAAGACTAAAAGACACAGCACAACCAGAAACAGCAGATTTATGGGGCTAGAAGCAATGTGATCAGCTTTGCCTTTGTGAGGCACGTAGCTTTAGTATTCTTCATGAAGTGATAACCCTGACTTCTTTTCCCTGTTCTAAGTGCCATTTGTGTATTTTATGTAAAGACTGATAAATGTTAAAACCAAACCTGTATAATAATGCTGGCCTACATTCACCTGTGTTCTCAGGTGCATGACCTCATTCACTGAGATACCTAGTGACAATGCCTTTTTCCATATCTCTGTAGACTTTTATCTCTTCACTCACAAGGGTACACCTGAGGTAAACAGACTAAGAATGGCATGAATTTTTCGCTTGGTGGTTAAGAAACCAAGCCTAAAGGGATTAAGGAACTGTGGGATATGGGAAACATAAAATTAAATTAATTCAGGTGATTGGAGACCTAATCATAGTATCCTAGAACTTTCATCAGTATTCCAAGGTAATTATTGTATAAGTTTTTCATATTCACCTGCAAAGCCGACTAAGCTGGTTGTCTATACCTAGAGGGATATTTTGTCAGTTGTTTAAATAAAAAGAAGGTAACAAGCCAAATCTCTTTTATTCATTTATCTGCGGCTCTGTTGTAGAAACCTAAACACTGAAGTACACCCTCTCACCCTTTTGCTAAACCTTCCTATGTCATGCAGTGCAGCACTGTGTAAAAATATTCTTCTTGCTCCAGTGCAGCACTGAGCACAGGTATTCTAGCTCATATTCTGAAAATTGCATGCCTTCGGTAGCTCATCTCGGTGCTTAGGCCAATTAACCCTGCACTTTTCAGAACTACTCAGTTCTGGTGAATTGATATGCTGACACAGTTTCATTTGGTTTCAAGGCTGGAAATCTCATTCATTGGTAGGTCTTGCATCTGCATGGCGTTACACAAGGACAGTATCTCACAGTGTCTAGGCCAGGTGAATTTCTGCTTTGCAGCCTGGTTGTGAATCCTGTTTTCAGGCCCTAAGCTTTCCTTATATAGGTCATTTGCATGCTTACCTAGGTTATAAATTCCACGTTGGGATCAGGTGCCTTAAAGTTAGATACGGTGATACTCTATGATACCACATCTAGTGGGATCAGGACTTCCAGTATAAATGGTGAAACATTGCTCAGAGATCACAAAGCAGGACTGTGGCAAAGTGTAAAACCCAAATACCCTAAGTCCAGGGTCTTGAGCAGTGTGTTGCATCAGAATTCGGAAATATGTCTGCCTGTAGATACAGATATAGCAAATATCTATGAATACTAAGGACAATTTTTTGCTCAACATTCAATTAAAAGGAGTCCGTTTCAGCCTTCAGCTATTCCCTGAAAGCTGGAGTGAGGGATTCGACCCTAACTCAAATTAAGCTCTAAAGCTACTGAGACACTGTGGGTCTCTCATAATTTCTTAACTGGTGCATTTTCCTTGGCTAATGGGATTTTATTAAATGTGATATGTAGCTGTAAGATCACATTCATCTGGGTAATGTTTCTTTATATCTGCATTAGAAATAAGTAGACAGACCAATGAGTCAAGAATTACAGTGGGAAGTAATTGCTTAATGGGATAAAAAGTAACCAACAGTAGCATATTATTCCAAAAGGAAAACACTCACACCCTAGTCACAGGTGTGTAAATCAGTAGAATAATTTCCTAAGACATTTTTTTGCTAAGAACCTACTGTATAATAATAATGCCATTTTGTCCAACATTTTCCCACTAACAAGTGTGGTTTAGTGATAGCTCTTTACTAATATGCTCAAGACATAGTTAAAATATATAAAAAGCAGTTCCTGAAGCAAACCCATTCTGTACAAAACACTCATTTTGTATTTTTAACATAAATAAGTGTATTTTTAGTGGTTTGATGAAATGTTGTGAGCTGCTTTTGAGAGTATTGTCTTAGAAATTAAATGCTACAGTTCTCAATACGGATTTCCAATCATTCTCTGTATATGTGTGATAAGACTTATTTTAGTTCAGTCTGCTTCCTATTAGGAGACATGGTGTATAATTTTTCACTTCTACTAGAAACAAAAGCCCTTTAAATATTATTTTCTTTTGAGTGATATAAATTAATTTCTGTGAACTCTGAAAACATTGTTCTTTTCAATTCTCTATGAAAAAGTCAAAATAATTCAAGAATAACACAAAGGGTTGTTAGGAATTTTGGGCTGTACCAATCATACTTACAAAAAGTGCTTTGTGCATTCAACACCAATCATAAAAAAATGTAAACTTCCATCTTTCTGAGTGCTTTGCTGTTCTAAATATGAGTAAATGCACGAGGCTGCATTTGCTGCATATGTTTCTGGAAGAATACAAATTTTGAAAAATATAGCTTTCTTTTTCTTTCTGTTTTGGGATTAATAATACATACAAAAAACTGAAATTTAAGGCAGAAAGCCCAAAGCGGAAGGGCTTTTTTTTACAGATTTACTTTTCTGCACGTTTTGTTTGGAAGCTTGGAGCTTTAAAAAAATAAAGAAAATTAATTATAATATAAAGAAAAATGTGATCATTCTTGAAACTTTACGGGGCTGGCTAATAGTAAGAGGTTTTATATTCTCTTGGTGTACCCATGAAGTGATTTGCTTACTAACTAGTTCGATTTTTTTTTTTATTATGTAGTGTTTTCTGCTTTTTCAAGCTCAATATGAATTTAATAGTAGATTGTAAAAAGTACATGCACTTGCTGTATTTGTGTCCTTGCGGGTCATTAATTATTTTCTAGACATGTCAGTAATTGATTTGGGTAATCTTGGGGGTTTTTGTAAAAGAGGTTCATTGGTTTTTATAAAATTAGGAAGAGAGCACAGCAGCGATATAAGCCACAATGTTCACCTCTAGCATCAGAGAACTGCAGTCGTCATCTTGCTTCATTAGGGGCACGTCTTTAAAGTTACATCTTCTAATTAGTGTTGAAGTTCAAGCAAGACGGTAGGGGATTCATTCTACCAGTTACCCTTTCTAAGAATGGTTTATGGATATCGTTATCAAACCACATCTATAATTATCCAACAATTGGTGAAAATAACTTATAGATATCCTAAAGATTAATTAGGAGATATATTAAAAGAAACTCAGAGTTTAAATCTGCCACAAAAATTTTAGATATTATATCTTGAATGATCAAAGTTAGCTATTGTTTGCTTTCATTATTTCAACAAACTTTGAGTAAGGTCTTTGCTCTCAGAAGGACTCCTATAAATACTTCCGAGGTCTTTGGCAATGGATATTAAATTTACTGTCTGAATTTGAAAAATATGAATTTATTATCCACTTCAAACAGCCCAAGTTATTTAATATTAAGCTTTCATTAATTAAATGTTTTCAGATTGTGTCTCTAGTGGAATTTGAAACATCATTCTGCCATTGAGGGACTTGGCAGAGCCATTGAAACTCTAAATTCTTAGTCACAAACTGCAAGTTTTCTCTTATAAAAGGAACAAAGTGAGAAGAAACCAGTGTTGCTTGATCTAACTACTTATTATCATCATTATATTCACCATATATTAGTGTTATTTGACATTACTTTAAATTCCTGTACACTTTGTGTGCCTTTGCGTATTGTAAATTGCACTATAATTTTTATTTATTCGAAGCTTATATACTACATTAGTTTAAGCTTCACCACAGGCTCTGTCCCATACTTTCAAACAGTATTAAATGACAATATAAGTAATGTCATAATGAGCTAACAGTGTCGCCACAGTCTCAAACAAATAAAGGCTTAATATAGTTCCTGAAATAAATTGGAAGACTCTCATTAACTTTCGCCATTCATCAGATTGTCCCTAATTGTTCATCACGAAGACTGTTAATCAGAGAAGCAGGATATGGTTTAACTGATTTGACCTTGCGTATCTGCATGACTGCTGTGTTATGCCTAGATAGTTTGGTGAATCTCTTAGTTTTAATTTTCTGTAGTTTGTGTACATAAGCATGAAAAGTAGCAGGCCTTTTTTTTTTTTTTCGAGCAACAAAAAACAAGTATGTAAGTGTGGCTTTGTAAAGAGACATTTAATGTGTATTTCTTGTATCATTATATGATGCTAATAAAAGCCTACAGTGTATTTTATGTGAAATAGAGAGAAGAGTCATTAATGTCAGATGTCATAGTAAGGCTGTATTCCTAGTTAGCATCAGCAACTGTTCAGCCGTGGTGTGCAAAACTTAATCGCACTGTTATTTCCTTAATCTGTTTCTTTCTGAACCGAATTTGATAATGCGACTAACCTCATAGTCTACTTGACATTAATATTCCACATGCACAAGGAATAGAACTAGTGTGTATTAATGAAGACCATAGTATTATGATTTTCCAGCAGCACAATAAGAACGGATTTGAAGGAGAGGAGATATTTCCTGACTCCTAGTGCTTTAGCTTCAGGCTGATAAATAGCGTGGTTTGGAATCAATTTCAGCATTGATCTGAAAGATAATCCTCTTCACAACAACCACGTCCAGAGGTTTTTACTGTTAGGTGTGAAAATGAATGGCAGGTCTTAAATAAATAAAAAAATAAAAGAAATAGAAAATGGAATGAGGCCTACAGGGAGAGGGGTAGGTAGTTATTTTTCTGTCACACATGAGCTAATACACTGCAGACATTTATTTAGGAAAAAAAGCGAGCTGTACATGGAAAGGATATTTATTTTCTTAATTGCCAAAACGATGCTCTGAAATTGAAGAATCAATCATGTTTATTGTTATATGTGGGAAATTAAAAATATACAGTATACGGTAATTTAACTTGCAGCGCAAGGAATCTATAGTACACTTCTAATCGATATTCTGTACTTCATGCTAGCTTGGTCATGTAGGGCACCAGGAGGGGAAGAAAAAGCTGTGAATGTAGACTCAGCTGTTCAACTTGGAAGGCTTTTATTCAACTAGTGTGGATTACAAGAGGTACCTAAGAGAATACATGTTAGTGTTTTGAGTTGGAATGTATTTAACACAGTGTCTAAGAATTTCTGTGAATCAGAAATGAAGAGTTTTAGCTTTCCAGTTAAAATATGCTAGAAGAAAGAAAAAAATATTTTGCTCTCCTGTCAAAATATAAAAAGCTCATCCTATCCCGTAGGACACAGCTAAATGGACTGAAGGCACTCCATTTTACCTAAGCCATCACCATCTTCATTACTTTGTAACATCATCATACTTGGTTGAAACACAAGGGCATTTTTGAGCAAGACTCATGTGAATTACACTTCTGACAAGCTGAGCAAATATTTCCCAGTGGTACAGACTGTGTCCTTACTACAGCCTTCAGGTGCTGCCTGAACTTCATCTCACATCATCAGTAAGTTAGCTGACATGAAAATTCAGGGACTCATAGCTGTAGTTTCACTCCCTTATCTAAAGTTTCCCGAGTTTTTGAAATACCATGTCTCTACATACAAACAAATTAATTTCTTTCAGACTCAGCAAATACAATAGAAATATATCTGGTCAAGACAGTTCATTACAATCTGTATATCTTTGCTATATATTATGACATATTGCTTGCATCATTTAAAGCATTTTAAAAATTTAAAGTGGTGATATTTAAAATGCCACGCAGACACCTGAGTTTGTCCATCACCCCAAATGAACTGGATTTTGCATCTGATACTACATCAGCATTCTGCCAGCATGAGTAGCCACTATTGTACTGGTTGTACTGACCTTCACACTTCAGGTTCTCCTGCTTTCCTGCAAATAGTTTCTAGACTGGGCTGGGGTTGTTGCTATGATATTTTATTACATCAACTTTTCAGGAACTTTTCAGGTATTCCACTTTCTAAGATAGCTTTTTCCGCGTGATCCAGCTTTTTTCAGTCCTGGAAAACATCTTACCTGTAAGCAAAAACCCACTCTCTGTAAAATGAGTGGGAATTTTGCCACAGACAGAGTAATGGCTACGATTTCACTACCTTTCTTACCTTTAATGAGGATTCACTAAGGCAGACAGACTGCACAAAAGTAGGCAGGTTTTTCTGATGCAGGTTTTAGTGATTTATTTCAATTTCAGAGAAACCACAAAGCTTGAAGAAGTTGAAAACTGATATAGTTCTTGAGATATGTTTCAATAAAGCTAAGTATGGTGGCTAAAAACTAGGTAATTATATGCATTGTGTGTAGCATAAAAAGTATTTCTACTCCATATTTTCATTAATTGAAGGACACTTTGCAAAATTAGAACAGAAAATAAACTTTGTGAGAACACTACTGAGAGTGAACTTTGTCTTTTTGGAAGTGATACTGGAATATATAAAACATTTGAATTGTGCAGAATATGGAGAATAAATAATTCAAGATAAACCCTGAAGTATTTTCAAGTAGCAAGAAAACAATTATATGTTTGGCATTTTGCCAGAACAATAATCCTGGGAATTTTATTCTCACAAGTTGCTATGCATTTTTTCGTAGCTGCCAGGACCTAAGTTTCATAACCTCCAGTGACAACATGTTTGCTCTTTTCACTTTGGGAATATTAGATTTTTAAAATATCCGAATAATTTTCCTCCCACCTAATCTTAAAACCTAACAGAGTTTTATTTGATATTGAATGTATATCTGCAAATGTAAGGTCATTACATTTGTTTATAAACAAGAACTGTTTTTCATCTACATACCTTACATGTGAAATTTGATAATAAGCTGCTGTTTGATAGTGATCTCTGAAGCAGGCAGCTGTTTTCTGTGAGCATATGTGAGTACATTTATTGTTTATTAATTCATACTTTTGATTCCTGTTGGAAAGTCCTGACTTTCGTTGGTGATTGAAATAGCACATAAGTGCCAGTTTTGACTAGTCCCACACAAGCCTCTGTGCAAACTCAACAAAAGCGAAATGCACATTGCCACAAATAAAATTATCTCGCTTCAGTAGTTATTTTCAAGGTGAGGTATACTGAAAACAAGTTTATTGTTACAAATATTAATTGATGGGAAGCTATCGTGCTTTTGATTTTCAGTTCACTTAACTACAGTAGTGAAAAAGCACACAAAGGGGAAGCAAAGATAATTGTAGTTTAAATCATCAAGGTGTAGTGCTGGCAAAAACCCCATTTTATTGGCTGCTTCTGACTGGGCTTGGATGATGATACTGGCTTCTAGATACTGATGCAAGTCTGGATTAATATTACTGCTTCTATTGATTTAATTAGTCATGTGAACCTTCCATTTCATTAATGGATTTTATTGACTGAATCGATACAAATTCTATTAGCGCTTCAAAGCATGAATATCAGTTCTGGTAGGCCTTTTGCTAACACTTGAACTTTAGGACTTATATATACTAAATACTTGTACTTTTTCAGATTTTTAGAAACTTTTATTTGCTTCTGTGAAGGAAATTATTTCATTATTCTGTAAGTCCTTTCTACAAAGGGAACTGTTTTTAAGTGTAATACCCTCAGCCTCCTATTTTTGATCAAAAAAATCCAATTTTTTTGGGGGGGTGTCACCTAATTAAGTTTGTGTCTGCATTTTAATCATGCTTAGAAGAGGGGTAAAAAGAAAGGTGGCACGGTGGAATGAAAACAGAACTAAGGAAATAAGGATAATAAGAACTATTGAAAATGAGATTTAAAAAGTGCCTTGCAAGGTCATTAGCTTGGAAGTACAATGAAAAATACTTCTTAATAGATTTTCATGGACATTAATGTTGCATTGTTGATCCATTTGAATCTTTGCCAGTTGCTTGAGGAAGATCTTGATGACTGACAGTGAACAATGGAGATGAAATTAAAATCAAATTTACACATGAATATTTAATGAAGACAGAATAACATAGGACTGGAATAGTGATTTCAAGCAGAGCAATGTATGAGTGGTGAGAAGTCGCTCACCTAAATGAAAATTACTGGACACCTTTGTCCCTGATTCACAGTACCTCTGGAAGATTTTAAGGAGAGTTAACATTAAATAGGGTGACTAGTCAAGATAACAGTATCTTTATGACCTGTCCCCTGCCACATAACACTGTGGCGTCAGCTGTTTTCTGAATAGTAGCTTCAGGCCCAGTGGATCTTTCAGCTTTTCTGGGAGGAAGATTTGTATTCCCTCTCTCCATGTCTAACAAGCCACCCAAGTGGCAGAGGAAAAGTAAGATATCTCCTGAAAAGACCATATAGATGTACATGTGGTCAGACTGGATGACTTCCAGGGGTCTCTTTCAATCTAATTTATTATACGGTTAAATGAATTGAGCTTTCATGGCTGTTGATTTGGACTCTTTTCGCAGATGTGTAGCAGCCCAAACTACCACCTCCGCTGGTCAGCCCATGATGCTAACAAAGCCAAGGTTGTGTGTTTGATCCCCATCTGGGCCATTCACTTATGAGTTGGACTTGATGATCCTTGTGGGTCTCTTCCCATATGATCTTACATGGCAATAAGGGTGGCAATTACAGTCTTACTTCTTTAACTTACAACTCACCTGGATAAAAAGGATGATTCTCAATTATAAAATATTGAAAGGGAGAAGAAAAGGAGATATAGCCTATAACAAAGACTTAAAAAACTATTTTATTGCCTATGTTTATTAATTTTCTCAATTCAGCAGAGTCACAAGCCAGCTGATGGCTTGTTGAATAAGCTCACAAAGTTCTTACCTATGGTCTGCTACCTTTGGTCTGGAGGAGATACAGAAAACTTGCTGGAGAAGTTCAGGAGTAGACATCCAGTTCCTTTTGCATATTGCTAGATCAAAGTTTGCAGCTGCTGCTGTATTGTAAAAAACAAGTACTGCTACTGCCACTACAGGGACCTGCTGAGGAATTGCAACACTAGGACTCAGCCCACCTGACTGTGAAATTAAACCAATTTACAGGTCACCAGGACAGCAGCATAACATTTGGCAATATTAAAAGAAATTAATGTGATAAGCACAAAATATTTTTAATGTGTGTTCACTATACTGAGTAGATATTTATAAGCTTCTAGACTGTTTTGGATTTACATATGTTAAGTGAAAATTCTGTCTTCACAGGTTTATTGAAAAACAACATGCACTTGATGCTACTTGGAAATATCATTGATTTTTCCTGTATTGGCAGCTGGCCTCCTGGACAGGATTCACAGTTTATGAATATACCAAAATTGATTTTGCAGTTCATATGGCTTACTATTTTATTACAAGAGAGCAAGAAACCTTGGCTATTTCTGTAAAAAATAAAAAATTCCATGTAACTGATAAAACTATTCAGATCTTAGGACTGCAGCTCTCAACAGATGCTAGTAGTTTTTTCATTTAGGCCTAATAACCTTAAAAAGACCTAATAACATATTGTTCGACTTGCAACATTGCTTCCTCCTGTTCCATAGTACCAAACCTAGTGCAAAGGAGTGCACCTGATGCTGCTCTGATTCTTGCTGTTGTATATAATACCCTCTTTCTATTAACTGAAAATAATTTTTAGAAGAGCAGTTTATTCAAAGTAGGACACAGTAGGTGAAAAGAATAATTTTCCTCTAACATTTATGTGATTTTTAAATGAAGTTTAATAAATCTTTAACAGTCCTACCATTAATGTTCTAGAAAAAAAATTCATATGATTTCTCTATGTAACTACCACTGGATATTCACAAAAGGAAGAAGTTTACTTTAGCTAATTGAATTGTCCCCAAGATATGCTACAAGTCAGATTGGAGAAATCTTGTTTCCACAGTTGTACTTAACCTCCTGGGAATTCTTTTTTGAGAGTGTCTTGCCCCCAGTCTCCTCTTTGCCATGCGTTTCCCTGGCTGAAATGTGTTTTTTTAATATATTCAACAACTTCATAGTTGAATATATTATACAACTTGACAGATCATCAAACAGATCCTGATCAGAAAAAAAATCATGTATGGTTATGCATGGTATAAGATGAGATCAAAATGAGAATTTTCTTGTGGTAAGGTTTATGACCATTACACTTCCAATCAAACTCATTTGACTGGGCTCAGCCCCTCTGTGTGCATGTGGGCATGAGATTCTCTAATTTTAGTGGGGCTGGAATAGGTTTATACCGGACTTCAGGTGATATAATCCTGTTTGTTTTATAATCTCTGAAGAATTTTCTCGTCTCTTGTGTTTGTTTAAGAAATGAAACTTTTCAACTTTCCTATATTCCTCACACAGCTTGGTAGATAATGTGGAATAGGCACACAGTTGCATAGTTTATAGTAGTGTCGTATCTCTTTGGTTTTGAGCCAGACACTCTTCAGAGAGCCGATGCATTTTCTTTGTATTAATAAATTGCTTCATGTTGCTTTGGTAAAGAACTCTTAATCTGGAGTTGTTGGAACGGTGTTGAGATGAAAACTGACTGTACCCAGCATACTTATCTGGCAGACAAATATTTAAGGAAAGAAAAATAAACCGCAGCATTTCTGTTGAAAATATGTGAGCTTCCTAACATTGCAGTTTGTGATTTGGAATTGCATTGAAAATGAAATCTCTGCCATCCTGATTTAATTCTAAATTAAGGACAACACTGGTTTGGTTTGGTTTGGTTTTGTTAGAGTTTTGTCATTGTTTTATCATCGTGAATTATGCAGGAACTGAAAAACAACTTCTTACATTGTAGAGAAAGAAAACAGCAAACAATGCCCTAACACAAATGGCACTAGACTCTAAGTGAAATAGGCCACCAAAGCAGCAAGTAAAATAGAGTAGCTCATGCATTTTGTACCACAAAATTTAAATAGCATTTTGGTGCTATTTAAAGGCTATTTATGCTATTTAAAGGCTAAATTGCCTTCTGGTATAGGTGACAACTTGTTCAGCTTTAGAAAGTCTTTTTTACTTGGACCAAGCACTAGTGTTTGTACCACTGAAATCTCTTCAAAGTCCTTTGAAGCGCGGTACACCCCTCTGAGTCTTCTGTGCTGTTCACTGGCATGGCAGACATAGCACAACCATTTGTACCTCCTGTGCCAGAGGCACCAGGTGTTTGGGAGGTTGGTCATGCTGCCCCGAGGAGAGCAGGAGGTGCTTTCTGCCTGTCTGCAGTAGCGGCTGGTGTTGATTAAATACACTACGAGCTGCCTTGGGCAGTTCAAGAGGCAGCATGGCAGAGAGTGGTCACAAAGCCATGGTGAAGAGAAGGGCCATCCGCTATGTCAGGGGGTGTTGCCATTCTTGAGCAACTAAGCACATCTAAATATTCAAAGAAAGAAGAAGAAACCCGCCTGAGATGTTGCCTGACAACATTTTCAGGCAGCTATGGCTGTAGACCGGGTCAGTCCCTCTGTAAATATTGATATCAGAATGAAAAATTATAGCAAAACAGTGATAGGTGTAATTTCACATATTTCTCTTACTTCTTAACCTGAGTTGCATTTCAATGGGTTTGAAGCAATTACCTGGTGTCCAGGATCTCAGCATTTCCATAGATTCCATCACTGCTTTTGTAGAATTGGCTTGACAGCACAGTTCAGAGGCAGCTCCCTTGCATGGATGAGAAGGGCAGCTACAAACTCATACAACAAAATGCATATTCTAAGGAAGCAGGTTGCAAAGATTGCTGGCCATCTCCAACAGCTTGCTTATTTTTTGAAATCCTTTCTCTGTAATGTATCAGTTCCTTGTATGAGAGGAATGTTCTCGTTTTTGGACAGAAAAAAAGTAGTATATTTCTCATAAATTGTTTCAATAGAGTTTTCTGTTCTCATTCTGTTGCACAAAACCAGAAGATCAAGTGTATTTGTGCTCTCACATGTGGAGCTATTCCACTGGGTAGCTTGTATAACCTGTTCTTAGTTTTCTCTCCTATAGGTTCCAACCAGTCTGGGTACTTACTAAATGGACAGTGGGATACATCTGCTTTAGTATTATGTTGGCCCATGGTCTGCCCAAGTTTTTATATGAATATTTTCTTGTTTTATCTGCATTGGTTGTAAGATGTTTGGGCCGAGAACTGTATATATGGGTTACTCACTTGTTGAGAACCTAATGCAAGAGAGCTGGGAGCACTGAGGAGACCTAAGGCACCATCATAGTTTTAATAGCTATCGTTCTGCTAATAATAAGATCATATTTGCCTCATGGTTTCATTTACAGGTCAGACTTCTAGCTGACCTTAGATGTCTGAAGACTTTCAAGAGAGTCTTGAACAGTGAGAATTGTACTTTGGCTCAAGCTCAGATGCTTTTAGAGTTTATCTACCGCAACTATAGAACACAGTTTCTGTTTACTCACCATAGCTATCTCAGCCAGTTAGTGTTTCAACAGGAGTTGCACTGGAAAATGGAGGACAAGAGTAAGAAGCAGTCAGCGAGATTGCCATGTATATATCCCTTCACCAACTCTTTTGGTTGTGGTTTTAATGCCAAAGCCTTTCTTCGTTTACCAAGATGCAGTCTAAAACAACTACTGAATATTTTCAATTAGGCAGTGGACCCTTTTTGTTAGTCTTGAGACATGAACCTCAGCTACTTCATTTCTGTAGTTCCGTGAAATGCAAAAAGAGGAAGACAACTTGTTTCCTCAGACTTCACACCTTTAATTTTAATTGCTGTAGTACCAAAGACTGCCATATTCATTTTTAAAGTACTCTGTTTTGGTCACAGAGCTCTTAGTGCTTTCAGTATTGGTGAGTTCCCTAAAATTTCTTCATAGAAGGTAAGCTGTCATTCAGGTTTGTTTTGCTACGTATGTGAGACCTTGAAAGAGTGGAGGTGAAACAGAACAGAAAAAAGTTAGAACAACTCATTAAAGGTTTCTTCATGGCAGTAACTTCTGACAAGTACTTGTGAATAACAATATGTGTCAATTCTGTCACTCACAGAAATATAGGCCATACTGCTTAAAAGCCAGAAAGAATTGTGACAGACTATCTTCCAACCTATCTGGAGTGGTGGCCAAAGACTATTTAATGCCACAGCTGTGCTATAACATCAGTTATTATGATAGAAATTCCAGTTTTCAAAGCTTTGCAGCTTTGCTAACATAACTTTTACAATTTCTAGAGTTTTCATTTTTTGTGTTTCCATGGGGTATTTTATATGTTTTGGTAAACGTTCAAAATATGAAGTCATTGCTGATGACAAACCAGAAATGTTGATGAGTCTGCAGAAGCATAGTGCCTTGCTTTATCTCAGTGAGCTCAACTCCATAGCTATTTGCAATGAGAGAAGTCCATTTATTTCCCTAGAAGATCTTACTAAGCAATCATGTTGTAGAGTTTTGTGAGCTTCTTCCTTTCACCCAATACTCATCTCTTCCTACCTTCTTCTGAATAGACTGTACAGTAAGAGAGAACTCCGTAGCATTCCAGTTTCTTATACACTGCAGAGCTCCTTTAAAACTAGATCTCTGCATTGGATCTCTTGGTTAAAATTGGGAGCTCACAAAACCGTAAATGCCTTTCTCTGGCCACACAAGTCTACTCTGAACATAAAAGAAAGTGAATAGGCAGTGTGTATTAGTATTACAGTCAGTATGTCTGTTCTGATTCTGAGATCAAAGACACAGAGTTTTACTTTTGATGTTGCATGTGTTTTGTAATTTCATGACACTGAAGATAAAATGTTCTGATCTCCCCAAGAGGAAAGAAATCATTCCCCTGGATCTTCTCAAGTGGAAAATATAAACTTAAAGAAAAGTAGCTACAGGTTAGTAAAGGAAATATTGAGTCAGTTTCACTTTTGAAAAATCTAATACTTAAGGGTTGGGTCTAGTGATGTACGTCTTAGAAACTTTTTTCTTTTCTTTTTTCATTTATTTTCTCTTTTTTTTTTTATAGTGAAAACAGTATAATTAACTTCTTTTACATTCAATTTCCTGGTTTTATTTGTGGTACAATACCTGGTTCTTTCAAAAAAACTCCAAACAAACAAACCATAAACAAAACAAAACAAAAACCAAACAAAAAAACCCCAAAACAAACAAAAAAAAAACCCACCAAAGCCAACTCAGCAATTTTTCTTTTCTAGTGTGTTATACTGTTCTACACACACAAGTGAAAGCTGCTTTTAATGGTTACTTGGGAAAGCCAGCACTGGAACATATGAAAACTGAAATGACCTAGATGAAAAGAAGCAATTAAAGCAAATAGGAGAATATTATTTTTGTAAAAAATTAAGAACTTTGTCTTCTGACACACAGTTGGCTGAAAGTATTCATATGAAAAGACTCAGCTGTGTAATTGTAACATTAAGATCCAAGCATAAAAAAAGATATTAGAAAGCTGATTAGAATTTTTTCAACAAGGAAAAGTGTCAGCCAGTATGAAATTTCTCATTAGCTGAGAAATGTTGGAAACCCATCTGCTTTTGCAATATCTGAGCTCATGTTACTGAATTTGAGGCAATTGTTCTATTATATTGTGTTCTTCTGCCCTGTCGGCATTCAATTTTGTCAGGAGTTTCTTGGTCTTTACATGTACTTCACCATCCTCTGGACCCAGATAATGGGGTGAGACACTGGAGTAGTGTACCATCACATATAGTGCCACAGGTATTCAAAGAACAGCTTCTCTTGACTTCAGTTGCAGCTGTTTTCCTCATGATTGACCCATACTGGGGCTGAATTAACAGCTTAAATAAAGTTTTACATGAATTCACAACACGCTCCACTTCACCCTCCTCATTCTCTGTCCCACTTGCATTTGGCATGTTATGTGTCAGACTTCGCATAGTTCACTAAATTTGAAAGACTTTGGGTCATATGTTCATTAATTGTGGTTTTCTCTCTGGAACTCATACTGTAATTAGAAATCTACTTAATGTGATGGTAACTATTAAAGTCAAGCCATTTGATCACGTCAGCCTTGTTGTAAAATTGTACAATCCTAAACTATGCATGCAGAACACTCAGAATTCCTGTTAAAGTAATTTAATTAAAGTTTAATTTGTGCTTATAACAGGTTCTAGTGCCTGAAAGCTAAAAGCACAGTTTACATTTAAAATATCTAAAAGTTAAAAGTGTTTCATTTTATTACTAGAAGGAAACCAAGATTACTTTATATGGAACCTGATAATGTTTTTTATATAATTTAGGAAATGCAAAAATAAAGTAGATAAAGTAATTTTTAGATGCTTACATTTGCAGCAATATTGGAGAACAGACTGTCCTCATTTGTGTTTGAGCATGATGTGGAGACAAACATTTCTTAATGTTTGAAAGTCAGGTGTTTTGGGACTTTTTCTTGGCTGGGATATTGACTTCTGTTTTGTAGTTTATCTAATTCCTCTGTGCTTCTGCATCAGTAAAACGGGCAAACCTACATTTAATTAGTGAGTGCAAAATGCTTTGGCATAATTTGTGATCTCAATAGAGAACTGTGTTGGAAAGTCTACTGAAGATATATTCAATATTTTTGGATGTCTGGCCTTTTCAATTATATGCCTAGGTGACGTATGTCTTTGAACATCAGACTTGACTTTTGAATTCAGAAGGCTTTTAAAATCTCTGCTTAAATTGCTGTTTAATATGTGCTTCATACACAGAAGTAATATGAGTTGCTAGATACATAAATAAGCCTTGGCAGGAAAAACTGCACATTTTGAGGAGCAGCATTTGAAGCATGTAACTATATCTTAATGAACGTGCTAATCTCTTTCATCCCATAGTAAGAAATTCTTTCATATAAAACCTCTTCCTTACAAGCTGTAGGGAGTATGTGAATTTATTTTGTGAATAAAACTGCTCACAGCACTGAAAAGTTATGTTTTAAGGCCATATGTATGTAAGTACCAAACTGCTATTCCTTCATGTAAAAAAACTCAGTGCAGAGTGTACACGAAATGAAAAATTGTTGAAAAATATACTTCCCACAGTAATAGATGATGATGTGGAAATAAGGAATTAGGTGTCCTGTTGTGTCAAAATGAAAATGTCTTCATTATTACACCCTCTTTGCAACACCTTTGGCAATTTGTTCATTGTATTTTACTGTATTTAATTTCCCTGATCCTTGATTGATAATGTGTTTATCTTGGAGTCTTGCTTTAATGTTCTTACAGTTCTTGAAACTGAGGGATTTTAATTGATTTGCATTAACCTGATTTGATTTTATATTAAATAATTGTACTTTTTGAACTTAGAAAGTGTTTTAATTAGTTTTTAGATGTTGTAGAGCACTTCCAGTGGCCTGCGTTTCCATTTCAGTGTATGTTTCAGAGTAATCATGCAATTTTTGTTACAGTCGTTATTTGGTTTTTAAATAGAAGACTTTCAGGATCAAACCTGAGCGCTTCTTCGGAAAATACGTCTTTTTAAAGCATCTAAAGCAAAGAAAATTACTTTATTTTTATCTTGATTTGGACCAAATAAGTGTAGATAGCATTTAAGAGTGGAAAGACTGTCAGCAAGACCAACAAATGCTTTGAAAATTGATTTTGTAAGCATGGTCTTTAAATTTCCCGTACAGTATTTTACCAGTAAACAGAATGGACATTGGTTCTCATCCTGTCGCTGGGCACCACAAAAATAGCCTGGCACCATTCTCTTGACATCCATCTTTGAGATATTTGTATGTATTGATGAGATCCCCTATCATTCTCCTATTCTGTAGACCAAGCAGGCCCAGCTCCTGCAGTCTCCCCTCATAAGAGGAGAACATTTTGCACAAAATGTCATTAACCTCTGAAAAATTGAAAAAAATAACTTTCTTTCTTGTACTGATTGTCTTATAAAAGGTTTAAAATAACTGGATTGAAGAAAAGTAATATTTGATATAATAGGCCACATTTCTTGCTATTTTTGATATTCAGAAATATTGTAGCACCTTTTTAAATGGAAGTAGCATTTGCTGTTGCCACTATTTAAAATATGTCCTTTTAATATTTTTAGCAGTTTGAGTAACAGTGAGCTCCCTTAAGAGATACTTTGCATCATTATGACAGACATCTTAATAGGAATATACTGGCTTTTGCCATATGGACTTCCTCAATGTAAAGTAATTTGAACAGACTTTCTAGAAGCTGGATAATGTCTACTTGAAGTGATCTCCTATGTAGTACTGTTCCTTTATGCTATTTAAAAACTGCCTTTATTCTTTAAAGAGAAAGATGTTACATTTCAGAATGAGTTATCGAGGGGTTTCCATTCTGATTAAAAAAGTGCAATTCTTACACCTCAGAAGAAATTCCATAATTACAAAACTAGGGATAAAAGACAAAAAAGAGCACAAGGAGTCAGATGAAGATATAAAACAGATAACATACTGCATATTAATTGCATTATATTGATTCCATGTTATCCACAGCTTTGAAAGAATAAAATAAAACTGAAGAAAACACCAAGGAAGCATACAAATTTTATACAAGCTTTTTCAAAGAAGATGCATGTGGGACCAAAGTAGCTAAATTAAAATAGTCTAGGACAGAGTTAAGCACATAAAAATCTGAAAAGTTAATTATGCTTTTTCTGGAGTCAAGCGGTAGCCTGAAGCTAAGAAATGAAAGTTTAGGTGAGTTATTAAGAGTAGGTGCTTAATAGCTGAGGAGTAGAATAGCTTACTGAAAGGCATGGTTTTACTCCATAACTATAGGTACTTAAGAACAAGTTAGGAGGAGATAGTATTTGACATATATTGCTGATCCATGACCTGATCCAGTGCTTATTGCAGTCATCATCTTCTCAGAAGCTGGATTAAATGTGCAGTGTATCAGAGCACTTGAAGTACCTCTTTTTACTATGATTAAATAATACATATATAGGATTCTTAAGATTTTGTTTATTTAATCTTCTGTAATTCAGATATAAAATAGAAATCCAGGCAAACATTGCTAAACAGGTCAGCATAGGCCTGAGCCTTATGCAAGTCAAAAGCATTCAATTAAATACCAGCTTAAATGCTTACCTAAATTGGATCTCAATTTTGCCCACTTTCAAATTTCATCTCTCTAACTATATCTGCTATCAGCGCATTCTGTAATATGTCAGATGTTTAGAAACATTTGGCATCCAGCACATCTTTAGGTATTTGTATTTAACAGAGATTCCTTTTTCTAATTTTAAAAAGCGTTCCTTTTTAATGATGGTCAGAAACAACAACTTGCATGATAAGACATTTGTAGATGGATATATAAAGTCATGCTAAAATTTGAATCACACCAAAATCACCCTAATACATTAATTGCCGATGTACCATTATCAACTCATTTCATTTTGCTCTCTGCCTCATATAATGCAAGGGGAGATCACCAGATCTAATAGGTAGCTGTAGTATTAATTACTATTTTACCACACTCACTCACCTCCCAACCCCAGGCAAAGCAACAGGTTTTGCCATTTGGAGATATGATGGCCTAGGATCAAACAGAAAAGCCAGCATAGAAATGAGATGAGGGTCAACTGCTCAGCATCATTCACAAACAGACTCGTGTTTTTGTTATGACTTCAGTTCTGCAAGTTGCTCATCTGCCACGGCTGTTTCCGGTGCACACTGCACAAGGAATAACTTGGGCCAAATTAATTCATATTGTAATGAATGGCACTCAAATGTAAAAAGATTTCATGTAAAAAGATCAGAATTGCCAGTGGAAAAGATCATAGACTAATAATTTCCCCCCTAAAAAGTGTTACACAGCAGGCAGTGCTTTGGTGGGTGGAGCTACATAAGAATTGTCTGAGGCCTGAGTCAAGGGATGTTGTTTACCATATGTCAATTGAAGTTGCGATGTAGACCTTAACCCACTTCCACAGATGCTGCAGTTAACCTGCCCAACTTACAATGAAATACAGTTGCATTCTCAGTCATAACTATGTGATAATTTAAGAAGCTTTTGATAAAGTCTCGTGTGGTTTATAGTTGTGTACACCTTCCTGAAGAGGTCTTCTAGGAATGAAAGGGAATGCGGATGGGGAAAGGGAAAGGAGCTGTGGCAATGTTAGTTGATAGTTGAAGTTCAGATGCAATCACAGCCCACACCATAGAACTTGCTCGCAAATTACGTAGTTAAGGTCTTCTCTTTCCTAGTTCTTTTATGTGGTTTGGATTTTGGGGGGGTTGTTTGGTTTGTTTTTTTTCTGTGATATAACAAATCTACGGCAACTGTCTTGAGATTAAGAAGAAAGATATTGCTTAATTCTACCACAGTTGTGGTATCTCTTGTCATATTTTGTCCTGGTAGTTTTCACACACTGCTTGTACAAGTAGGCTTCTACCCAGTGGAATGCATAATATCCACCTTCTGTTTGATTTTTGTCCTCAGAAAGTAATGATTTAATGTCTTCTGACCAACATATCTCTGAGGTTTCCCTAAACCTTAGGAATTATATGTTTTGGTATTTCTCCTCCTCTTTTGGAATTAGTTTGAAAATCAATGAACTCAAAAGTTACTAGAGGAAAGAAAGGGCAAAAATTGTTTTAATCAGTTTACCTCAGAAACCAAACTAACCCCATATTTTTACATATACTTGAATCATTCTTTGGTATTCTCAGTGCCTTGTCTTCACAATTTGGATTTTCTAGTTAATATCACCAAGGGAAAGGTACCCATGGTAGCATTGGCCAGTACTGGTTTTGTTATTTTTTAACACGTATACAATCTGCAAGAAAAAAAACACCAGCTATTTTTTATTATAAGTGATAGTGAATATATTAAAATGTGTAGCTCCAGACCAGCTCTGTTCTTGAACATTGTACAAAATACCTAAAGCAGCTAATTGTAGAGCAGTAGTAAAACATCTTTGTTTCATCTCCTATGATAAAAAGTCTACATTTAGTTTGTAAAAACTTTGTGTGAACTGCTGAAGGTCAGAAAAAGTTAAAGAAGTTAAATAGATTTCTCTGTATACAGTAATCAGCGGCTCCCTTCTACTGGACTTTTGGAGGCTTCTTTCATACAACTGATGTAGGCTTCTTTCTTTTAGTTTTACTTTTCAACAGCTTGTGGATGCAACTGGAAAACAGAACTCCATGTGCAGGAAAGAAACACTTCCTTTTAGCAAGTTAAGGAAAAAGGCAAATCTAGAAGAACATTGCCCAATTCACACAAAGGGGAACAATCTGGTTACCTAAAGCTCCAGAATGAAGAGATGATCAATGTGAAAAATAGAGGAAAGTGAAAATCATTCTCCTTAGGATTTATGAATAGAGCTGCTCTCTACTCAATCAGACAATGAAGTGGCAAACTGTAATGATTTGAGGTTCTTATGGTTTCCTTTCCTAATTTAAGACAACTGTTTACAAAATGAATATATGTTTTGGCTTAAACAATGGCATTTTTTTCCCAGAGTTCATAGATTTTGACACATGCAGTGAGGAATAATGCTGAAGAATGGCTTCTCTGTAAGAGAGGGAGACAACACACAGAGGTATTTTGAGTGACAAGGCATTACTGAACCAGCATATCAATCTTTGAAATAATTGTTGAAGCTGGCAAGGAAGTTTGTGCTTTGAGAAGTGCAGACTTTCCTCTTAGTCATTTGTAACTCCAAATGATATAGAGGATATAAAGCAAAACAAAACAAAACCACACACATACACAAAAAAGTAGGAAACAAAACATGTCAAATGTCAATTATGCAGTAAGAAAAATAAATATGTTCTGAGTTCCATGATCACTGAGTCATGTTCACATATGGCATGGTTGATGGGTTTGAGTGGAGGGATATTGGAGGACAAAGTTATTGGCTTTGTTAAGACTGATGAATTAGTTCAATTACTGCTGATGGAATTTGAAAAAAAGAATGCCCTTTTACTGCATCTAGGTTGGTAAATGGGAGAGTGAAGTAATTGAACCAAGAGTCATTTCAAATACTGAATGATGTCATGTGAAAAAGACACCAAGTAATGTATTGAGGTCCCTTACACAGTCCTTCATATTTCTCCCATCAGACTTTCAAAGAATGCAGAAAGTCAAATTCTGCTTTCGTAGTACACAAGGATTCCACGCTGCTGAACTATGATCTTACTTGATATAAAGTCATGCAAATCCATTAATTTTAGTAGAAGCTCTCTTCCTCTGCTTCATTATCTGGCATATTTGTACTGCCCTCAATGGTTCTCTTTATGATAGTACCCAAACACACCCTTATGGAGAAGACAAGAGTAGCTGATACCATCGATATTTTACTTTCATCTGTTCAAGAAGCTATTTTTGTTTCTTAGAAATAACTTTTTTTTTCAAAGGAAGAAAGTATCATATTTTATTCTGAATGATGCCAGAAGACTAATTTTGGCACGAAAGGAAGAGAGTTGGATATCATTAGCTAGAATAATGCACATAGCATGCACTCATTATACCTATGATAAGTTTTTCCAAATGAATCCCCAGAGATTTGGCTTTGTCGTAATATTACTTCAGAATAACTTTAATCCATTCAACCTGTATTACCTGGTAATTGCTCACATATTTTTAAAAAGTAAGTTGTTTTTTGCCCTAGTATGTAATCTTAGGAATGACATGCCTTCAATAGAGAGTTTGTGTCCTTAAGAGTTTCTGTGAGTCCTCCAAATAACTTGCTTAGTACCATGACTGACAGGTCTGTGAATCTATGTATATTGAGGACAGCTTGACCAGATGTCACTTCATTCAAATGCTGGCAGTCATGCAAGTATTCATTTTTCAGTACTAGTAAGTTCATGTTTCTCTTATAACAACTGGACCTTTAGTGAAGTCCTTTTTGGATCACTGCACAGCTTGAAAGGTAGACTATCCTTTTAGTAAACAGCTAGTAAAATAGAAGGTACATTTTTGCCTCAAGAAGGGTCACTAGAATGTAAACATCCAAATTACAAGGTAGTACACAAGGAAGAGCAGCTGTTCCTGGAACTGGGATAAATCATAGCTCAGAGTGAAGGGATGTAGTTATAAAGAATGTTGATTTATTTGATCATCTGCTAAGGAATTAGCCTGGTGGCATGTTTCTGTAGATCTTCCAGGTGTTGTAGTTAAATATCCACCGGTAAAAATTTATACTACTGTTGTGGTTTAACCCTGGCTGACAACTAGCCCCACATAGTTGCTCATTCACTCCCTTTCTGTGATGGAATGGGGGAAAGAATCAGAAGAGTGTAAGTGAGAGAAGTTGCGTGTTGAGATAAAGACAGTTAAGAGGTAAAGCAAAAGCCGTATACTCAAGCAAAGCAAAACAAGGAATTAATTCCCTGCTTCCCACGGGCAGGCAGGTGTTTAGCCACCCCCTGGATAGCAGAGCCCCATCACACATAACAGTGACTTGGGAAGACAAACATCATCGCTCCTAACATCCCCCCCGCCAGTATTTGAGTTATTAACACTTGACAATGACATTATTTCAATTAGGCACAAATCTACCTACTGTCCATAGCAATACATTTAATTTCGGCTATTGATAGGGTTTGCATTACAGCACTTAAAGGCTAACTGATTGACTGAAGTGAGTTAGTGAGCAACTTATGGCTGTAAAAGAAATCCAAAATAATATTATAGCAGGTGTCTAGATATTTGAATTACTGTATCAAGTACAATTTGAGTTCTTGCATTAAAAGTCAATGCTGTTCCTCAAATAATTTCTTTTTTAGTTTGTTATGATGGAAGACTGAACTGTTCACCATAATGTACAAGATTTGATAAAACTGTCATATAAGTCGTAGTTCCACATAAAGTAAATTTCAGGAAAGTAGGGATGCAACATTAGTAATGAGTAATTCGACTGGTATTTGAACTATGATGTGATCTTAAATAGTTTATCTAGCCTGTAAATCTGACACGTAAGTAGATGCAGAAAAAAAAATGCATGCGACCTTAATTACAGCATTTCCTGTGTGAATGCTTAACTATGTATCCTTAATGTTTCAGGGATGCCTCATCTATAGGTTCAGGAAGGGCTCTGCTGATCTACTTATCCTCTGGCATGGATATGCCAGCAGTATGCCTGACCATACTTTCTGAGTGATTTAGGTAGAGGCAGAACCAAGGGAGTCAGACAAATAATATGGAAAATACAGATTTTTTCAGTCTGTGAACAAAGTGCAGACAGATTCTGTGGTTGCATTTAGAGCCAGTTAGGGTTTCCCCGTGATAAGAATAAAAAACATCAGTGGGAGAGTACTCCTGGCTCACAGGGGCAGGAGCTGGGGACCTTGTCAGGTGCTTCAGACTGTTGTCCATTCCCACTTGCCTTAGGAAGCAGATGGCCATCCTCAGCTTCTGCACATGCATATTCTGCTATTGGCCTAATCTTTTTTAAGCATGAGTGTTTTAGAAGTTGCTCTGCTGACTCAACTTAATTACTGGATCAGCTTAAGTTGCATTCTGTGAGAAATATATCTTGAATTTTTCTTGACAAAGGGAAATGAAATGAAATGACTTAGTGATAAGTGATAATGATAAGGCAGTCATAAGGGAAGAGTCATCATTCTGGGTCCTGAGATACATTAGCAAGAGTAAATGGTAATGTGGAGAACCATTTAAAATGCATACACTGTTATATCAGCATAGGACTTTTAGTGGTCATCAAGTTTGATCCATTGAGCAGAGGTCAAAGAATGTTGCTTACTAGTTTCTGGTTTATGACCAAAACTTCTGTCTGGACTATAGCATCTCTTCAATAAAGATGTCTGGTCACCCTTAAAGAGCTTCAAGTCATGAAGTATCCCTTCTGTACCTGGGTAAATTATTTCAGTGGTTAATTGTCCTCAGCAGAAAAGAAATTATATATATAATTATATTCTAGTCTCCATTTATTGGCAGTTGCATCAATTTTAACCTCTTCATGGATAAAACAAAAACACCACAGATTGCAGTTTTGTTGTCTAATTGTAATGGAGTTTATTTCTAATTTTTGGTCATTCGCACAGTTCATTGTCTTCATCTTTTTTCAGTAACCTTTTGAAAGGAATGACACCAGAAAAATGACAGCATTACAGCATTTCTTGTTTCATGTACTACATTTATAAAGTGGAAATAGAGGGAGTTATATTCACCTGCTTACACGTTCAAGATGGAAATATAATTTCATTGACAGACTAGATTGAAAGTGAACAGTTACTCAGAGCTGCAGTTAACTGAATGGTATTTTGCCTCCAGTTTCTTGTGTTATACAAAATGAACCCCTAACAAAGAGTACTTTGGGGTATGACGATTCCTGATTTAAAGCCATCAGTTAAACGGTTTTATATATTGTATAAAATTGTAGTTTTCTTTTAAATAATTTGTATTCATAAGATAGATTTACGGACTATAAATACATTTTCATAATGGTGTGTTAAAAAATGGTAAATGGAGTACGAACTCACAGTGCTTAGCATCAGATTCTCCTGTGCTTATTTTCAAATTCTTCTAGCAATATTACTCATTTTAAATCTCTGTTCTGTTAAAGATGAAGAATTCTCCCTAATGATTCAAAAAACGTTAAGGCTCTCGTACTATTATCTTTTCTCTTTTTTTGCCTTTTTACAGTTTCTGAGTCTCAGTAAAACACTTGTTTGATTCCTTTTTTTTTGTCATAAACCTTCTTCAAAAGGTTTAGGACAAAAAGATTTCTAGCAAAAATATCCTTAAGACCTCATATATTGTGCATCCTCTTAATAGTCCTCATGCAGCAGGCTTCAAATAATGGGTCTAATTTTCCTTTTGCTCTGGTGCAAATATCTTGAACTTCATGGTTTCACATTTCTGCATGTCTCTGAATTTTAATGCATTCCAAAGTTTTGTAAAATAGAGATCTAGTAAATTAATATATAAACAATATCGTGTAATTATCTCCTGATGAAATCGTGAAAGTTTCTTTGTTATTTCATATTACTGTATTTTATCCATTTCTAGATACTAATTTTTAATTCGGCCCCATAATATTTATGACGGTGAGGGTTTTAGATGTGTCATTCAAAAGAATTTCATTTTGCTATGAAATGATGATCAGACACTAATTTGCACCACTTGTGGAACATTAAGCTTAGCAACTTTTATCAGAATCAATTTCTTTCAGGCTTCATCTGAAGACTGATCAGACCATACCATACAAAGCTGATGAATTTGTCCTCCAGAATACTGAATTCTTGGTCTTTTCTTGGAAATTCGCATTTCCCATGCATGTTCCCCACGTCAGCTGTAGGAACCTGAAATAAAGATTTGCAACTGAGGGGCTGAATTCCACTATTAATAAAAATAATAGTAAGAAAAGACAAAACACCTTTCTATGCCTTTTTGTAATTTCCTCTTATGATAAGAGAGCTAACATCATAGATCAGTTTTAGGTGGCTTTAATCTACCAGCTCTACTACCATCCTTTTTCCTCCAGTATCTGGAAAGGTAAATTACCCATAAAATAATGAATAGTAGAGGAAAAACTTTGATAGGAAAAGCAATCTAGCTGTTTTCTTTCCCCTTGAAATCAATTACTGATTGAAGGGGGAAATAGTGCTATTTTAACAGGATTGCATCTGAAATGTTACTGGATATCTTCTTCTGTTTTCCCATGGTATTTCTAGGCTTTTGTTATAAAAACTGACATTCAGAAATTTACATCTCGGAAGCATCAATGTGCAGGTCATATCAATGTGGTTTTTATTTACACCTGATTTGTCCAACTCTGTGCTGATTTCCCTTTTAATACTCTATGTAGAAAGAAACCATATAAACAGAAACTGCACTGTAGGCCGAAGATGCACTTTTAAGTAATTGGATGTTTCATTAAAGCATCCCTGGGTTTCTTTTTTAGTGATGCTTCTGCTTAGAATTGAGCCAATCTGTCTTCATATTTCCTCTTCTCTACCATTATAATTGATCTGGCAGTTTGCCACACTTAGACCCAGACAGTAATCACTTGGCATAGAGGATATTCTGCCTCCCTAATTTGACTGACAGAATAAATCCTGTTTTTAAACTGCTGTCATGTGGTTTTTATCAGTAAATAACACACATTTTACTATGGCATGTGTACATTGAGATAGACAGCTATGTCTTTTTAATGTGCCTACCCAGCAGCAGAGGAGGAGTCATGAAAAGCAATCATATTTTCATCAGCTCTGCTGTAAGAGTGCAAACCTTGAAAGTGATTCTTAGGAAAAAAAACCCTAAAGCTGGAAAACATCTGTTAAGTTTGCATTTAGAGGAAGTTGTGCATATGTTGTAACATCTAACAAACTGAGGGAACTGGGCTTTTCAGCCTGTGTATTATTAGTAACGGTAAAGCAAATACTGTGCTCTATTCAAGTTGCACCGACCTACTAATAATTTGCCTGGGAGAGGACAAACTATTTTGATGGCATGTGTACCGTTTTCAGTTATGCTCAAAGAAATAATTGTTTTGGTAATGAATAGTCTGCTGTCAATAAACAACAAAATCCCCACTGCCAACAACATCATGCTAAGTGGAGTCACTTACTGCACAAAGATCTTCTAGAAGCTCACACTGGACCTTGTCAGCATAGTTTGGGAATTACTACTGCAAAAAATCAAGCAAAGGCAAAATAGTTGTTACATGATTGCATGTGAAACCATCTTATCAGTATCCATTTTGTTTAAAACAAACATAAAAAAGTAATTTCAGTAGCAGAAATAAGTATGTTCCAGAAAACAAGGCATCACTAAAATGCATACATTTTTTGCTGGATGTGAAAGATTTGGGCTTGCTAAAAGTAAGATAGGAAACAAATTCCATCATTCAAGGATTTTTTAAAAAAGCCTTCTGAACTTAATGGAGTCAGAGAGAGCTACTGACTTGGCTGGATTTTTGTCATAGTGCCTTAAAGCTAGTTGTCCATCAGAGCTATAGTTTTCAACCTAAATGCCACACTTAAATTTGGCTTTAAATTTACATCATGTTTATCAATGAAGACTGGGCCCAACATTTTTTTTAGAGAAGTTTCTTTATGTTGCAGACTTGCACACTGATCACTCCCTGACAGTCCTCCCTTCAATACTCACAGGTCTTATGGTGCAGGAGTTCTGTTGGATGCGTCTACTGTGGGGCGTGACCCATCTCAGAGGTATCCTAGACATCCAGGCAGATTGCCATGGGAATTTTGAATATCTGAGCAGATAATATTATGTTCCTCCATTGAATAAAGAATTGCTGTAAAAAGCTGGACTATGCAAAATGGTAGGGGAAGCGAAGTGAGACACATTCACAGTGATTGTATTGCTAAGAAATTGGGATGGTGCATTTCCTACTTGTTGGATTTTTCTAGGAAATGCAGCTTCTTTTTATACTGAAACTGTACAATCTTCAAAATAGTACTGATTTTGAAAAATATTACCTTTTTCAAGTTTTTGGTCATTACAAAGGGTAGATATGATGATATGTGTGGTCAGGCAAATGTCAGAGCTGGAAAGCCAAATTATCATAAAGAAAGGCATTGCTTCCATAGT
This sequence comes from Cnemophilus loriae, assembly GCA_013397755.1. NCBI lineage: Eukaryota > Metazoa > Chordata > Aves > Passeriformes > Corvidae > Cnemophilus > Cnemophilus loriae. Next base: position 839,471 of record VZTF01003806.1, on the reverse strand, counting down.
AGCAGTGAGTACAGCTGGAAGTTCCTAAGTCCCCTGTGAAACCTTTGTTTTCAACTCTTCTGCAATTCTTTTCTATGGTTGTTTTATATCACAGAAAAAGAAATACAATGAAAGAACTACCAATAAAAAATAACTCTTAATGTGTTTATTTCCTATGTAAAGATGACATGGTACTCTACTTTGAGTATTGGTGGTAAGCATCTCTACGGTGTATTTTGTAATATTGACTGTAGTTGGCAGCCATGGATGAAAACTTGATCTTTCTCAAAAAGAAAAGCTATTAAATAATTACTCTCTCAATCTGCAATCATAAAATTTCTGTACAATTTTGAATGAAAATATTAGTGTCCAGTTCTCAGGTTTGTAGGGTTTTTTTTTTTCTTTTAAGGAAAAACAGTGAATAAGAGAAATTGATTTGTTAATCAGTTCAAGGTTCATCATCATTTATCAAATCCTTAATATTTAATCTGAAAAACTGTATTACTCTGGGAAAATAGCATTTCAAATGTTGCAAGGTTGCTTTTTAGGCACTCAACTCGGATGAGAGCTGAGAGCATCCTGATGTGAGATTTTTCTTGAGTGCCTTCTGTGTAAATGATTGTATTTACTGTACTATGGAAAAAATGATTATGTTACAGACTATTGTATGTCTTTCTTTGCCCTGAAGAAACACATAATTTATAGTAAAAATTACAAAAATATCTCAGAAGCTTTTTAGCAAGCGCTATTCCTCTTGTATCCCATCAAATATGTTTTCCATTGTGAATTTTTATAGCAGGTGATATTTTCTTCTTTGAATTTGTGTCTGATGTCATAACCTGTAAAGGAAAGCAAGCTACAAAAGGCATCTATGCATCTATTAAAAAAAAAAAACAAACAAAACAAGAAAACAACAAAATCAAACAACGAACACCTCACCAAGAAAGAACCGACAACAAACAAAACAAACAAACAAACAAAAAAAGAAAGAAATGAACCAAAACCTAGCAATTTACAGGAAAAAAGTTTACCTATTTCGAGTTGTTTTGCACAAAGAATCGAAATCCTTTAATCAAAATAAGCTTTCAGTGTAAAACCTGAATAAAAGAAATATACTTTATTTAGCAGGCTAACTCAAGTGTTTTAGTTTCTTATACTGAGGAACAATTGGAACATTAAAGTAATTGATAATGGAGACAAAAATGTCCTTTGGTATTGATAACAGAGTTAGTTAAGATATGAAACCTAAAACACATTGACTTAACCGTATTAAAATACTGTTTTTATATACAGTGTCACTAAATGAGCAGCATATTCTTATTACCAGAATGTCAGTACCAGAGGATCTTCCTAAATATCCTTCATGATGTACAGTAGAAGCATGTCAATAAATCTGATGCATTCTTTTGACAAGAAAATGTTACTTAGCTTGAAAGTTTGGGAGTTGCTGTTGACCATACTGTCTTCTTTCTTGTCTAAAGTGAGGCTAAGAAGAATCTGTCTAGAGTACAACATTTCTATCTCCCTCAAACCAAAAGAAAATGTCCCTTATCAGGAAGCTAATGTAATACTGCAAAACAAATGTATTATTTACATTCTAATTCTTAAAATAGCTAATAATAGCATCTAAAAAGAATATGTGTTTATTTTTACTTTAATTTTTTTTTCTAAAATCTGTTAGGTGTATTAAAAAAAGAAATCATGATTCTTCTGTCCTTACTAAAAATGCAAAATCTGTGCTTTCATAGAAACTGTACACTCCTGAAAATATACAGAAATATGCATTCAGCAACTTTGTATTTTAAATAACCTCCCCCTTGATTTTTCCTATGATCCAGTAGGTTTTGAAGTTGTAGCTGTCAAAACTGTATATAAACAAGAGGCGATATCACTTGTCCTGACTGAACTATTCCACAGATGGATTAAATATGGGGGGGGGAGGGGGAAACATCTCATGGATGTCTACAAACGCCAGTTCTCACATGACAAAAACCACTTCTTAGCAGAGGGTCCCATATGTGTTCCACAACAAAGATTATTTTCCCTGTTTTCACTCAAACTTGCCTCTACATTCAAGCACCTGAGCTGGTAGTTTCTTAGTTTAATGTAGCTCATCTGTGAAGCCATTTGAAAGAACCACAGAAGCAGATGGGGCAACTCTTGTCATAAAAGTTGGGTCCATAATTCTGGTGCTTTGTGCCATCTAGACGGAGTGAGGGGAGGTGGGAGTGACCAGTCTTGCTGAATGCGTACTTTGTGCCGTTAAGTAAACCCTTCCATTTTCAAGGGTCTGAAGAGTTTATCACAACCTCCTCCACTGCTAGTGAAATCGAGTGAAAAAAGGGTTGAGGTGGAGTTGAAAGGGCAAGTGAGGAGGGGGTAGGTGAGGTGCCCCACACAGCCATGGCTACAGCAGAGCTCAGGCAAGGCCAGCGCACCTCTGGGGGCATGTGGACAGTGGTGGACCTCCTGCAGCTCTCATACATGGCTCAGTCTGGCCCTCTTGTGTTACCTACTTCTGGAAACCCTCTTACGTGCCAAGGGCACTGTAATAGGAGCAAAGACTTTTTAAAACAGGAAGATATATAGTATTCCTAAGACACATATTTCCTTCTTTTCTGACAGATTTGGAGCTACCTGTACTTATTTTAGAATAGTACATCTTCACCGGGCTGCTGCAGTGCTGTAGTGTTAATCCACTGGTAATACTGATAGGAAATGCATCTCCAGGATTTAAGACATGGCCAGTATGTCACTTTACAAAATATGAAGAATATTGCTGGATCTGTTTACTGTGAAATACTGACTTGATCCATCAGCTATTTTGCTGAAGAGTTTTCTCTTGGAATATTGTATCTGTTTGAGATGGTAGGAATGTGGTAACTTTGTATAGAAAAATTCAGGATATGTCCGAATGTCAGGAATTTACAGTTGGTTTGAGGCAAAAAATATTCCAGAGGCAAAGCAATCACACCTTCAAAGTTCTGAGTAGGATATGCCTTCCTTTATTTTTAGATAGATCAAGTTGTTCATATTTATGTTTAGCTTTGATTTTTTTTTAAATTGTATTTATTTTGATTTCTTGACTATGTGTTTTACTCTGTTAGAGGACACAATGTTTTGGTGACTTATCACAGGTATCAAAGAAAAGAACTACATGTCCCAAATTCAGCAGGATGTATGAAGCAAGGAAGTTTTTACACAAGCTACTGCAGCCTATGAAGCTGATTATGGGATTCAGGATTTAAAGCCAGAGCTGCCAAAACCGGGAGGTTGACAATAGCAAATATCAGAGAGCCAGGTTGTAGCTGGCTGTGAAAGGCAAGAAGTGCCATCTATGACCTAGGTTTATGTATACTTGCATGCCCAGTAGCTCACTATTGACAAGTATATTTAAAACAGGAGAATATTTGCCGGCTTCAGCATTGTACATCATCAATAACCCTGACACCTTTTTTGACTGTAAGGCTCATTTCTATGTGTCTCAAAGAACAAATGAACTCCATTCAGTTCTCCTGCAGTATTTAAAATAGTAGTCAAATATAGATAACTGTATACAATCATTCACTAGGGCTTCATCTAATCCAAATAAGAAAGCAGTAGTGTGGCTGATTGTGCAGCTCATGCTTTGCGACGGGGCTCAGTGTCTGATAGAGTACCACGGCTGGCAGTTTTGATAGCAGACTAGATACAGTATGAAGGAAAACTTCAGATGTGCTCTCTTTGATCTTGTCCCTTTCCTGTCATGTTATGATAGCATTTCTCATCCTGATGTAAAACTTTTTACATAATCCTGATGTAGAACTCAATTCTTCAATTTTTAACATCTGCGCTCGTTTTATGCATCTTATGTATACCCTTGGTTTTAGCAGGTGAACTAGGAAAATAATGTATTATTAATATACTTTGGACAGTTAAAACTGTTTTTAGTAATTCCAGTGTTAAAAATAGTTGTTAAACTCAGCTCTTTCAAAACAAATAATAAGTGCTTTCATTTCGTTATGTCACACTTCTGCGTAGCCAACAGCCAATCCTTCATTGTGCTTGGAGGCTGGACCAGGGATTTTAGAGTTTATTACAAATGCATGTTCTTATATTCTCTTAATTGCTACATCATAATTTTCTGTAGGTATACCTCTTGGAGGGGAGTTTTCTCCCCTTCTGTCACGTCTTTTGGTTTCATTGCTGACCAGTTTCTCTGAGTTCTAGGAAGGGAGTATATGATTTTCCTCTTTGGTTCTCGTTTGAATGTATTTATGTGCAGAGAGCACTATGTGTAGTTCTGTTGCACATGAATATGAATCTTTTTATATTCTAATAAAAAAATCATCAGCTGAATGCGCTATCAGCAGGTTTCAATTACCAGGACTCTTTTTTTTATTCCCAAAGGAAACTCAGACAGGATGATTGCTCATCACATAAGTATTATCAGCTCCAAAGTAAGAATCAAGAGATCATGAATCATAAAAGAGGCTGAAAGAGACTTCAACATGTCATCTAATTTCCTTTCCCCTGCACTGTCTCTCTTCAGTTAACTCTACAAATGTGTTTCTTCATTGATGTTTCTTTGATCTCTCCATCGAGATTCCACAATCACCTGAGATTATCTGTTCCAGGAGAGCTCCTCTGCCTTTGCCATTTCCGTTAGTTTTCCCTAGCGTCTAACCTGAGTCTTTCTTGTTGCAATTAAGCTTCTTTACACTGTGTTTTATACCTCATGGATATGGACAACTGATTAGACCTATCTTTTTGCAACAGCCTTTCACAAACTGCCAAACTCTGTGCTGGGCTTTCCAGTAGTGAGGCTCAAGGGCTGTGCTCTCTGTATGCACTTTTGGCTCTGAAGCATGTCTTCTCTGAGAGGCAAGGAAAGGATTTCTCAGAGGCAGGGTTCCACAGTCTTGTTTGCTGGTACAGAGACCTAATCTTTTTCCTGCTGAAAAAAGGAACAATCTAATATCATTTAACTTTTCCGGTTTTCCTGGTTAGGAGCTCACTGCTTCAGTTAGTTTATCTACCATCACTCTCATCCTCCACAAAATATATAGCTAAAAATTTTGGTTTAAAAATTAAGATGCTGACTGAGTTACTGGGTGGTCCAGAATCAGTTCTGTTCTTTTCTTCTCATCTTTCAGATGGGCTGCTACTTGGGAGCTCCGGAAAGTGCTTTTGTAACTGTTTTTCTTCCCAAACTTTTTTGGAACTCATGAACTGGTATATGTTCCCTGCCTGTATCCCCTGAAATCCCAGTGTAGTTAACCTGCTCTTAGTACATCTTGTCAGGGAGCAGCAGGAACAGGATGCTAGCCAAGGCAAGAGAAGATGGGAGCTGAAGCATGATAATAGGGCAGGCAGAAGCTGTGGCCTCACTGGCAAGGAAGCAGTGACGCAATACCCGAACAGGAAGGGTGGCAGTAACCAGGGCTGAACCAGCAGACCACATCACCAGAGAAGTCCACAGTGATGAGGAGAGTTCAGGGTCAAGCCAGGAATATCAGTCAGTGGGTCAGAGTCAGGGTGCAGAAGCACAGCTTCGGCAGGGGCTGGGGCTGTGAGCCTCGACTTAAAAGCAGCTTCAGAAATGTGAAGCCCTTGCTGAGGCTCCTTAGCCTAGCTCCTCAGAGGTCTGAGAGAGCTGCTCTCAGAGAGCTGCTCCTGAAGCTTCTTCTAGAATTTTCTTGAGGTTCTCCAAGGCAGCAGAGGCTTCTGAAACCCTGCTTTCTCACCAGAGGTCTGCCCTTCAGCACAGAGGGCCCTGCTGCCGGATGCAGGGAGTGCACCCTGATCCTGACACATCTATCATACTGTCACAGTGTGATGTTCAGCACATAATGCAGTACTTTGCATTCAAATAACTGGGGAAGCTTAAAGAGATCATATTGGCTATGGTTTATAGTATTTGTATTTTTATTGTTTGAGTCTTCTTCTGGAGAGAGCTCATTTCCAGACTGAATGATATATCTAGAATTTCTTCCATCTCTAAATACCTGCAGTTTTAAAATCGACTACTTTCTGCCTAAACTCTATAAGGGAGGAAAGAGGGATAAGATCTTGCAGTGATGGATACTGTATGAACTCCTAGTTTCTATGCCTAGTATATGATGGAAGTCATCATGTCTAACTTGCATTGTGGAACTTCAAAGATTGTCTTGCACAGAGTGGCATTTCTCTCTCTGAGTCTTTAGGAATGGTATTAGCAAGGATGGAGATTGGCTTTTGGAATCCTAATTTCTTCCTGCTTCCAAAATGGAATGACTTCACAGGTATGACTCCTGGACGAAGAGCATCTGTACAAATCTGAGACCAAAGTTTTGCCATATTTATGTCTGTAGAAACTGCTTTTCTAGAAAGTGTAGCACAGAGTCAGAGAAGATTATAGCGAACTCTGTTCTTTGACTGTACAAACCTTACAGAGCTCTGCCAGCTGTTGTATCTGAGAGCGTAAATATTCATGCAGCTGCACCAGAGACTATGAGCTTTGGTAGTGGTCCTGCATGATGCAAAACAGCTTAATGCTGATAATGTGTTTCTCAAATCCTGAAACATGGGGGGTTTTACGGGTTGATGTGGGAACTCTCGAAGTAGTACTTTAGGAAATGAATCCGTCCTGAGGATGGTTATGTGAGCCTCATGAGGGAAAACTTAGCAATATGGTAACGCATTACAGTCATTTACTCATTTTTAGCCTCTTGAAATGGGTTGAAATTCTGATTTAAATAATTTTCCCCCAATTTCTTACAAAATGCTGAAAGATTAAAGAAAAGAAACTACACAGGAAACATTATGTAGCCCTTGTAATATTTTTTTAAGGGACAAAGGTTTGTTTTACAGCCCTTTTAGCTTTGTGCAGGAGGTGGGGAGGGAAGCATTATGGATTTTTTATATCATATGTGCTATTTTTTCATGTATTTTTAAATAATATGTTTTAAATCCCTATTATTATAACGAGGTATTTAAAATTCTTTTTTTTTTCTTCACCTTTCCAAATATGAGGTCAAATCCCAGGCATACAAACTGTGTAGTTTTCCCATTAAGTAATTATTCTCAATGCAGTTTCTAGGAATTCTAATTTTATTAGTGGCACACAAATGTGCTAAAAATAACATAGATAATTACAGATTGAATATTCTGGTTATTTATTTTCAATTCTATATAGTTCATACACAATGAATTCACACTTTACACACTGTCTGTAATCAATACCTTTCCTAAACAATGTGTATTCAGAAGAACAGTAATATAGAGAAAAATAGTGTTTGAGATCAGGAAAGTGCATTTGAACTTACGTAAAGTTCTTTGCAATGCTTCCTCTATGAGTAGCAACTTTGAAGGCTGATTTAAGTCAAGTGAACAGCATGGCTTGGATGAAATTTTCCTGAACACCACCTGTGTAGCTAAGCAAAGCTAGCAGTGACCCTGGCTGTTCCCTAGGCAGTATTTTCTGCAGAACGCGTTGTTGCTGGGCACAGACAATGATTTATTTCTAACTTCAGGCATACAGGCTAGAGAGGATTGTTTTTTCACCTTCAGAAAACTTCCCACAATACCTCTCCCCATTTCTCTGTGATCTACCACTGTGTAGATAGTGATGCATTACACTGTCTGGCCCTGATGCTCACGTCCATTTCACAAGTGAGTTATGGTTTAGTGAGAAAGGCAGGCACTCGGCTTTCTTAGAACAGATTATGTTTGCTTTCATAGGAATTATAGCAAAATGGAATAGCCTCATTGCAAGGAACAGCTGCATATTTTTTTCCAAATTGAGTAGGGATCGAAGACGTTTGTTGATTTATTAACAAGATGTAATTAACTGGCAATCAGTGAACTACACTTACAGGATCAAAGTCGGCAACACAAGAGATAAAGCATAACATGAGATATGTAGAGACTGTAAACAGACTCTTACAGTTTGCTGAACACCATTTTGTACTCATTCCCAGGAGGTTCTCGTCTCACCACACGCAAATGCCTCACACAGTTGGATGCATCCTGCCTGCGGGGACACGCAGAGTGGGTTACAAGCACCCCTTTTCCTGTGAGGGCCATTCCTATATTTACATCTTCCCCACACTCCTCCCCACGTGCCTACACTGCTCCACGTTATCCACTGATCCATATGCTGGTGAGAGACCAGCTTGTTGCACCCTGTGCTGTCAACTCCCTCACTGTAGGGCAGGGAGGGGCAGCCTTTAGCAGATGGGCAGCTTCTGGCGTTATCAAACCCTGTCTGGCAGCTGCTGGCCTCCACCCAGGGAGAGATTTTTGCCCTTTTTTAAATACTTCCTTTCAAACTCACTTTTACTCTCTTGTAGGCCTTGCTGCTGTTTAGTCCAGCTGGTGGTCACATTAAGCAGACCATGACTCCTAATTTCTTCTTTGCATTGTCATGTTTGGGGCAAACACCCTCTCAGCAGAGGTAGTTTTGGAAAATCTGTTCACACACCCTGGGTACACACAAATTCTTTTCACATCATTTGCTGTTATCAGGTCATGTTAAAAAGAGCAGACTGCTCAGATTCCCCCATGCCATTTCCTAAAAATATTGGTGAAAACTGTGCATTATTTCATAGAAATAAGTCTATGAAAAAAATCATACAGTGACCAAATAATCACTATGCAAATATAGGACTGCCAAATATGGATTTAAAGAGAGATAATAATCATTCCCAGATTTTAAGATGAGCCTCCTGGCTACAGAATATAATGCTTCCTACAATGGGTTTGTTTATTAATACCTGCTTGTGGCTTCAAAGTACATTTATAACTAAATACATCTTCAGCCTGATAGATGCTTGATTTTATGAGCTTTTGGATTTTGGTCTTTTTAAATGCTGAAGGTGGAGTTTCTCCTTCCAAGGATGTCATTGTAGCCATAAGAATATACCCAATAGTTAGTTCATCATGAGAGAATATCCCATGATTAATGAGAACCTAGAAAAATCATGAGGCTGTAGCATTGCGAGCATTCAAAGAAACAGATTTTTCTAAGTATATTTTTCTTTGCTATTACATTAATCCAGCCTGGTTACTGGCTACATCTTTAAGGAATCCTAGCAGTGTAATTTACTGATGAGTTATGAATGGTTGAGTTACTCTATTCCTCTAAATGTTCCAATTTCAGGCATCAGGTCTCACTGTGCTGTCTCGTCAGGGCTTAGTGACCACATACATGTATCACCACACTGCTGAAAGATTTCGTGTTTCCTATTAATGAATACTTTGGACAAAAAACCTAAAAGATGAGAAAATCAAAGCCTACCTAATGATCAGTAGTAGGTTCTCTCCTGTAATTCCTGTATGTTAGCCCAGTAAGTTAAAATGTTAGGGCATAGTTAATTCAGTCTGTCCCTTTAAATAAAGGATAGGGACCTATGAAGTTTTTTGCATTAGAGCATCTCAGTGTGTTGTGCAGAAGTAAAAGTTAACATTGAAATTTCTCCTTAGGCATTCTTCTTAGTAACAACTTAATTGAGATCACAGAGGACATTTAGAGCTTTTACTGGTCTTTAACTAACTTATCATGGTAATGAACATAATTACTGTTGCTCTTTTTTTAACCTGCAGCAAACTGTGATTGTTGAGCTTTGTCTCAGATTATTCATCTGCATTAGCAGCATGTACAGTACTACATTGGCAGGGATGAGGAAAGAAATTTCATATCCCAGGACCTTTCAAATGTTTATTATTGTTTTTGTACGATTTCTTAAATTTGCAGTTAGGATATTATGCTTGGATGCTATACTCTTCATTTTGCTTAGAAAGAAATGTTGCTTTATTCCAAATGAGACCCTCTCACATGCAAAGAGTCTTGGATTTTCAGTTTTCCTGTTTTATGTTTTGTTGACTTTAGATTGTGAACTCTTTGTGGCAGAGACTGTCTATTTCCTTTTCAGTTTATGCAGTGTTTCATGTCATGGGAATCCGGTTCCAACTGAAGGCATTAAGGGAAAGTACCCTTCTTGTAGGGTTAATGTAATTTACAACCTACTGTTTTCCCATCTGAAAATGGTAGGGTTTGAGATAAGCAAAATTAATACAAATTCTTTGCTTAATAAGGACAAGAGGAATACATTTCCAAGGGTATCTTACCTTCATGACCATGAATGTGAAAAATGAATAATAGATGTAAGGTAGGCTGTTTTTATTGCCTGCTTAATACCTCCAACATAAAACTGTAATTGAGCATAAAAACATAAATTCTCATAGCACAAAACATTTCTTATTAAGATAAACCTGTCAGTATGATGATACAAGCAATAACCTTGGATTACAAGAATGTAGGCTAGAAATCTTTGTAAGTAATCTCACAAAAGTCCTCCCTTATTGACTTATACTTTAAGAATCAATTACTTCAGATCTTCATTGGATTGAGAAAATGGTTGAAAAAGGCAGAATAAAATGTATATAAAATACTGATATCCTTATTTCCGCTTTCTCAAAACTTTAATCATGCAGTTTTAGCTCAGGAATGACTACTGTGATTTGCTTGCTGTTTTTTTTTTTTTTTTTTTTTTTTTTTTTTTTTAATAGAACTCATGCATCCAAGTGCACCTTAAAAGAGGCCAAAAAAGACAAAAAAAAGGCTCAGCCCCATTGCAGATTTACATCTGAAATTCTGAATTTGTAAATACAATGGTCTTTACTGTGTCTGCAGTCAGCATTGTAATTTACAGTTTAGGGTACCAACAGACACACACATACACATATATTTAAAAGTAAATATCTGGTGTCATCTTCATAAAAATTCATCTTCCATTTTTCTGGATGAAAGCAGAGCCAGTTCACTGCTTTTATGTATCTGTATTACAGATAGACAATGGGAATTATATGCATAGTAAGAGCCTATTTGTTGAAGAAAGGTGGTCTATCTCTCCTGGTTCTTGAAGTCCTACATCATGACAGTCCAGTAAGTCCTATATAACATATCAAGAGTAGAGATGCTCTGTTTGTTGGCCCATATTTTTCTGCTACAGTAAATGTGATTATTTTTTTACTACCTGCTCACTGAAAGAAAAAACAGAAATGGCTTTTCACAAAATAGCAAAAACTCTACCCATTACAGAGTAAAACCAGAAAAAGAATATTTTAAACTTTCACGTTATTAGTGAAACATTTCAATTAATCTGTGATTTCATGAAATCTGAATCTTTAAGTACCTAAATTTATAGCTGGGTTTGAATTGAAAGTGTCCCTTGGTGAAATCGAAGTCATTACTCTGGAAGTATGTAATGAAATTAAAATCAAAGAAGGATAGCAGTACTTTTAATTAGAAGCATTCAGTTTGTGTTAAAGACAATACGTTTTGACATTCAATCTTTTTTGTGGCGTTTACTTGGTTGAAAATATTTTAGCCTATATGTATATCTCATTAATGTAATCTAATAAGAAAAATATATAGCGTAATCATTCAAATATTGTAAAAGATATTTCTGCCTTGTCTTTTGACCTGTAGACAGTAAGATATAAATAAGTACATGTCCTTTTCTTTTGCTAAAAGCATTATTTTAAAAATTAGTTCAGTCTGGTTGAATTGTCTGTCTTTCAATATTTTGGGCAATAAAGAAGCTTCCTCAATGCTGGACCTCAAATTCACCTAATCCTGGTTCTAAATGAATCATGTTCCAGAACAAGGAAGCTCAGCTCCAGACCTACACACTCTTTGTATTCTCTGTATGCCAAATTTTCACTAATGCTAGGTGTTTTCGTTGGTCTTGAGGTAAGCATATAAATGCTTATTGTGAAGAGGGCTATCATTTTGTGTGTCTTGCGTATATACATGCAAAATAGCAGTAGCTGATTTCACTACCAGGGATCCTACTGCAAGTAGCAGGCCTGAATAAAGCTATATACTCACTTCTTTCTTAGTGTCATATAGAAATTATTTGATAGGTCAGTGGATACAGTAATCTACATGTGTGACATTGGTTTTCCAAACATCACTTTTCCCGTTTTGTACCCTAAACACATGGCACATTTAATTTTAGACAATAATGCTTGAACTTTGCTTCAGAAATTATTTTGTAAAACAACCCATAGAAAATAAGTATCTCCCTGTAAAAGGAAGTAAGAATTTCTGTCTTGTGTAAAGGAGTATAAACTTTATTTATGAAAATAGAAAACTATATATACATTTTTGATAAACTTAGGCATAGAACAAATATCAGGACTTTTTTGTCCCTTTTGCTTGTTTAACCTGACATTGTCTGTGAGCAAATAAACAGAGTACCATGGGAAAATCCTGCAAGCCACTTAAAAGAAAAAAATCACCATATGATTCAATTCCAAATCAAAGCAAAAGTTCTGCAATCTGGGAAATTTTCTTCCACTTTTAATTCATGGTATTTTTTGTTCTGTGATTTGATTGGTTTTTTGTGAAGTTGCCCTTAGGCAGTTACCTCTAGTTTTTAATCTGACTTTTCTGACTTGAAGTCATGTAGCTGTGGCCATTGTGTTCCAGTGCATTCCATGTTGCAGATATATGGCTCAGCTCAGCATACTGAGTTCAGTTATACAGAATTCATTAGTGTGAGGATATCAATAGTTTAATTCCCCAGCCAGCAATTCAGTGCTAGTAGTAATTTAAATCTAGGAAGGAAAAAATTCTGTGTTACCTTGCAGGTAAGGACTTTTAATAAGTTATGAACAAATAATTAGACTACAGGTTCTTCTGGATAACGACAGTTCTTTACATTTGTGTTTCTTTAATGTTAAACACAACAAGTCCCCATTCATGCAAGAAAATTAATGGAGTTCAACTAAAATCCTCTTAAACCCTGTGTCTGTTAAAGCCAGTGGTAATTTTGCTGCAGATAACAGGGATAACAAGAATAAATGCTCACTTATAAGCACAAGCCACTGTTGTTTAAGGAAGATTCTATTATAAATGTTAAATTTTTTCTTTAAAAATAAATATGTCTAATAAAGGAGAAAGAATCAAAGTGAAGAGAAACAAAAATCTGACTGGACAAGTGGTCAGGAAGATGGTAGTACCAAAGTTTCTCATAGTCTTACAGCATCATTTATTTCATTTTTTAAAAATAGAAATAAACTTTCAAAGACCGGTTAAAAATAAAATAAAGATATGACCTATATTTTTCTACTGGTGTATCACTAAATGTTTACATTATGAGCTGAAAATAGTTTGCTAAGTAGTCAGAATTTAAGAGCGACTTAGATTAAACATTTTCATGCTCATTTGTGCAATGCCTCTGGTATTTTAGCAGTATAAAAAGATTTTCTTGGCTTCAAACCATTGGATCAGGGTGATTTTGACATCCTTAATCTCTCTTTAAGAGCATTAGGGTTTTTTTATTTAAAAATCTGAGTGGTAGAAGGTAGAAAGAAGTTATTTTCTAGAAATAGTGCTTTTTAAAAAGTTATGTCAGCAAACACTGCAGATAAAAGAACTGACTGAATTCTAAGCTAATGGTTCCAAAGATAGTACAGATGTACAGAGTTTGCAAGGTCTAAGGATATGATTTTGAAGAAAATGTATAGCCTTGAGCTGACTAGTCTACATGCTCACATATGTGCGAGGAATTCAGCCTCAAGCTAAGAATCCTCATTTCAAGGAAAGACGATTCCAGAGGAAATAGTCTTTAGGGGTCTGCAGCATGTTAACTCACACTGAAAACCACAATCCACTCATTAGTAGTGTTGCGTACTCCTGGGGCTAGAGTACTGCTGCCAGGGTGGGAATTGTTCTTCAGTTGTGTGACTCTCTAGGCCAATAACTCACATGTTAATGAGTTAATTATTGACACACATTTCATTGAATAAATGAATGATTGGCTTTGAATTTTAAGGAGAATTAAAGGTGCTTTCAGTTCCATCATAAAGTTATACTGAGGAGCACACTAAAATATTCTTTAGTGATGATGAGAGATAAAATCACAGTTTGTAAAACCTTCAAACATTGACATTGATGGGGGGAGAAGGTTTACTTGTAACACAGCTTTAGTAGATCAATTCTACCAGGTGATTTGGGTGGTACGTTAACATTGGTTAATCTGACTAGGATCAGTTTAAGTAAAAATTAATGCAAAACTTGTGCCACCTTTATATGATGGTCATTTGGAATACAGTCAAATAATGTAAAGGTCATCAAAGACCCAGGATGATGTGGTGAATAATAGAATGAATGTAATTCCTGTACACAAGCTGAGGACTATCAGTTGTAGTTGCACCTTAAATATGACATTTACAGAAGCGTCACTGGACATGGTGGCCATTTCTGATGTTCATATGTTCAGAAGAATATTGATAATTAGTAAAGGACTTTAAGAAATTTGAGAAACTTGTCCTTTGGAAAGACTCATTGCCTTTCTGTGATTAATTGCTGCATGAATTATGGTTGTGCCTGTTTAATAATCCACCAGTTTATAGCAAAATGTTCTACTATTCCTTAAATACTGTAAATTTTCACCTTCTCTTGTTTCAAATTTCTGTATCATCCATCTCTTCAATTCTATGCTGTACTGATAATACCTTCCAACATTGCAAAGTACAACTTAATTAAGTATCCATAAAGTCAAAGAATTAAAAGAATTACTAATTCCAAAGCCAGTGCTTATGGAACTGTAATAACAAAATTATTCTAGCATAACACATTGGCTTTTTCCTTTTCAGCTTTTAACATATTACAGTGGAGAGAGAGTAATACAAGTTCTACACTTTCATTGCCATGTGTTAGCTCTACTGAACTCCAGACCAATTAAATCTTCATTTTCTAGCCTTAAAAGAAAAAACAGAAAAAATATTTAGCTTGGCACACAGCTTTACAACTTTGTAAACCTGAATTACATTTTATTTCATTTTTCCTTTACCTTTATATGTTTAATTATACTTTCCTTCAAAATTTCTTCTATAACCTTTCAGCTGTTAAGGTAAGATTAATGAGTCTGTAATTGCCAAGATCATATTTATCAGTTTCCTAAATATGCACATGGCACTTGCTACACTCCAGTTATATCCTGTTTTCCTGGGTTTGTTAGATTTATTAGCAATACTTGTTCTTGGATTTATGTTGTCATGTTCTTGTTTTCTAGAGACTGGAGGTGATCCAGTCAGACTGGGGTATAAAACTCTTTGGATGGTGCTTCATGCTGATATGTTTTACTCTGTACACTCATTCTCATTAGCCTTCTGTGTTTCCTTGTATGGTTTTGATTATTATTTTTATCAACATATCAGGTAATATAATCCAGAGACCAAAGTAGAGGCCTCTTCATTATAAAGAATGTTGGCAAATACTCACCAACCATATAGGTATCATTCTGACTATCCACATTCAAGAAAGACTAATGGAAAATGAAACAAGAAAGAAAAGATTTTGGGACATTTCCGGGCTGCTAAGTAAGACTGAGGCAGATCCAGCTCAACCGTCTGGCAACTTGGAGAAGATTCAAATACCTGAGTTGGCACAAATGAGTGTTTTAAGGTCACTTAAGGAATAAGTTAAGTTGGATTAATTTAGGCATTGTTTGGAGTGCGTGGCTGTTTGTACTCCCATTTGGATCACCAGATACGCAATCTTTATAGATGCTGCAGCGTTGTGAGCTGAGAGAGCAGCAAAGAGATAGTGACTTTTACCCTAAAAGCATGCACCTGCGACCTAATCCTATTTCCTACACACTGTCGTGCTGTGCCATTCAAAATCCTCTCCTGCTTCTTACCTGGCCTCCAGGTGTCCCCACCTGCTGAAGTGAATGCTCTCCCTTGTGTTCTGTGCCTTACTCGCCAGCCCCACATGCAAATCCCCTCGTGGTGCATCTCGGATGACACAGGGCCCATACTCTGAGGGAAAGGAAGGAAATTTCAGTAACGTTACTGTACATTGGGCCATATGTCATGATATTAGGAGATGTCTGCCTCTAGTCTGCAGTGCACAGACTGTATGGCTTATGCATCTCTGTTCTTTAGAGGTCTCTGAAAGTAATGTATGTGCTTGACGGTAACTGTGACCTGTGATGGCAACAGTTAGGTTCCTTCTTAAGCTGCCCTAGCTTAAGCTTATTGTTGAGAATTGAACAAATTCTACCATAGCCACAAGATAGTAGGTTGTCTGAAAAGCACAATGAAGGGCAGTTCACAGTTAAATGAACTTCCTTGTGTCTGGAGAAGGAATGTGTGAAAGTGAAGACCACACTAATATTTTCAGCGTGCTTTATTTTTTAGTGGCTATATTCTTTGCATATTAGACATGTTAATTAATTATTGCTATTTTTATTTTACAAATATTTATTTAATCCCATAATTGATTAATTGCATATGTACTTATTGACTAGCTGGTTCTCTCCATTGCTGATTATCTATGTTATTGGTTCATAATATTTTATTTCTCTTCATATTTACTTAATACAGTAGATGATTCACCATAAAATTACTTCACAGCTTAATTGAATCATTGCACTTTTGAGCAGTTCTAAGGTAATTGCTTTCTAGATAATTGATTACTTGTCAGTGTGACCAACCATAACTCACCTGTCATTCTTTACACTCCACTTCATATTTCTTCTTTCTTCCTTCACAAAACTGTCCTTGTCTTTCTGTGGTTTCCATTTACTCCATATATCCTTTTTTTCAGTATCCATGAGCTAGTTCTCCATCTCTTTCCCATTTGGTTAGTTATCTCCTTGAGCATGTGCTTGATTTTCTGCTTTCCCACTCCAGCTACATCCAGTTCAGTCCAACATTTACTCTTTCCATCTTCCTGATCCCAATATAAGGCTAGAATCTCAAAATGGTCTTCACAATTTATCAGAACCTCTAACTAATTTTTCTTGCCCTCCATATGGTTTTGATTTTGTTGATCATATTAACCTGTATTAGCTTT
The DNA here is from genome assembly GCA_013397755.1 of Cnemophilus loriae. Lineage (NCBI taxonomy): Eukaryota > Metazoa > Chordata > Aves > Passeriformes > Corvidae > Cnemophilus > Cnemophilus loriae. The sequence goes on along the minus strand of VZTF01003806.1, from coordinate 822,658 downwards.
GAGGCACTCACATCCTTCTATTTCTCTTGCCATCTCTCACTTCCATTTCTGGTCATACAACAGTCCCTCAGGGCCTCTTTCTTCCGTTTGTGTTTTTCATGATCATATCCACTTCTAATTTTGAATTCCCACTTTCTACTTGCCAATAAGTCTGCCATTTTGCTTTTTTGTCTGATTATGTATGTTCTCAAATTGCACTGGTTTTAGGCAGCTTCTGAACATTTCTTTTTTTTTTTTTTTTCCAGTTTGAATGTGACTAAAATTTAAACTGCTTCAAATCATAAGCTACAAAGGCAATAATAGAAACATTAGACTTGATTATTCTGAATCACACCAAGGTCAATCTATATCAGAATCTTATCTCCAATAGCAGCTTGTAGTAGATAATAAGGAAAAGACAATAGCAAGAAAAGTGCCAAGTGATACTTTTGCCAATTTCCCCTTCCTAAAGACAGCAATCCCATATTTACTTCTATAAGATACAAGGTAGCCCTGGATCTTTGAACTTTTCTCTTACAGTGTGAAAAGTTACAGTCAGTTTAATTTCTCCCTCAATAGATACTAAACCTCTGAGTATTCTTATCACAGTTTTCAGTGACTTTTCTTATTTTTCTTTATGAAATGGAGAGATAAAGGTTTTGTTCAGCTGCTCCAATTATGAAATAATGCTATAATGATAAAGTAGCAAACTGAAGTGTTTTTTTCTAGTCTTTATACCTTTCTCTTTTTTTCTAACTCTTAATTTGTCTTTTAAACTGCCATTAATTTGATGATTCCAATGAACTACATATAGTCTTTATCCTCAGGCATAGGGGGCATTTAGAGCCCAGTATTCACACTTATTCCTATGTCTTCCAGTCTGTTATATGCTTTAGTATCATCTTATCAACAAATCTCTCAATATCGTGATTTTGGTAAATTGGCTTTAGTTTTATATCAGACAATTTTTATGTTATAAATTACCTTGTCTCCTTACCTTTCAACTCCTTCCCTGATCATTTATGACTGTCATGAACAACAGAGGGTCCAGCATGAACTATTGCAGAATTCCACCAGTAATCTGTGTTATGAAAACCTATGGCTCATTGTGTCCTTTCCCTCTTGTTTTTAAATCGGTCAATAATCCGTGCAGGAGCATTTCTCTTTATTATATGCTTAGTTTCTTTAAGTATCTTTTAAGGAACATTGTGAAAAGTTTTTTAATCCAAGTGCACTTTTTTGACCGGATTACTCTTCTTTCTCATGGTCATCCTTTCCATCAGTGAAGGACATCTTTCTAATACTTACTTCCACCAAAACTCTATAGCTGCTTATTCATTGTACCAGGAGACCTGTAACTTCCTTGTGTTCTCCTGTTCCCTCATATTCTGCCGCTGGTACGAACTTGGAGACACATTTGGCTTGAGCCTGACTTAAATTGTGTCTTGAGTCTAATAGTTGGTAGGCTTACAATTATATATTTAAGTTTCTTCAGAAGTCTTGGAGAAGTGCTGCTAGTTATGGTTATGTCTTAATATTTTCTCACTCATATTTTCCATTTGATAAGGTTCCTTGTATTTCTTTTTTTGCAAAGATAGATCTACTTAAGCTCCTGAACACAGGCTGCAAATTACCCTAAGATCTGAGCTTTTCTCTGTAATAGCTGAGTCATTCTTGAGAGATTGTTATGCTTTTATCATTCAATAACTGTACAGACTTTATAGCAGTTTTCTTGCCTAAAATGTATTTGAAAGAAAATTTTACTGAATTTTTTATCTTTTAAGTCATTTCTCAGAATCCTGTTGGGCTGCATTTGTAGCCCAAAAACATATAACTTATGATGGCACATCCTTTAATGTTTCCATCACATGAATGAACCTTCATCTTTTATTTAGTTTAAGTAGCCTTTTATTTTGCCATGTAACTTTCCTTTCTGAAGTATGATTAAAGTTTTCATGAGAGCTGGCTTACATTTACTCTGAGCTTGAGTCTTTGAACACTTAGCCCACTGATCGGAGTGCTTCACTCTTTTAGTTCCTCCTTTAAACTTCCTTTAATTTTCCCTTCCTGTATTTCTTTGGATTTCTTATGTTTATTATGTAATGATAAAGAGGTTTCTTTGTTTAATTTTAGTGTATTAAGATCACAGTTTGTATTTCAACTAGGAGGAGTCCTTTACACTCAGGAATAGAAAAGGTCACTAAAGGTATCTGAAAATTTAGTCATCATAGTCCTCTCTGATACGAGACTGTGTTCAGAGGATTCTTCCATTAATGTGTGTTTTCTTCTCTTACATCTTAATGACCTTTTTTTTTATAAATTCAGTCACTGTTGTTATGTTAGTTGAAAGACAGATACAGTATCTGTATCTATATTCCTGATCTGTATTCCTCCTTTTTAGCCAGTTACTTTCAACCTGTAGAAATTCTGTAATGCATGTTCATTCAGGTAACTTCATTAGTCTCAAGATTTTCTTGAGCATTCATTAATAATTCTTCACAGGCTCTTCTTGTGGTCTATTTTAATCCAAGTTATTCCCGTGTTCGTAAGTCTCCTGCTGACCACCTTTCAGTTGCGCCAGACATGCCTGTTCAGTTAATATTGTCAGTTAGAGCCAAGCGGTCAATTTTATTTACGTATCTATTTGGTGTCTAAATTGAAATACACTGATTTTTGATTTTGGTCTTCTCAGATGTTTTGATTGGTATTTCAACTGAACTTTAGTTGGTGAGATTGCTCTTTGCTATCTAAGGCCTGAATGTTATTAGCCTTTCTGTCTTTTCTTTTCTTGAAGATGCTTTATTGCTCTGTGCCCTGGAAGATTTGTTATTCCAAACTTGGCTCTTCAGTACCATTTTTTGTTCCCCTTAGTTTATATTACTTACCTCTCCTGTGGTACACTTGCCAATGACTCAGCTTCCTTTTTGGTTCACCTAAAGTCCATCTTTTCCATACAAGTTTCTAGAAGTCCTCCAATTCATCTCAGAAAATGCTACCATCTCTTCGAGAACAGCTTAAATTTTCCCTCTGCCCTATTTCTGCTGTTTCATTGCTTTCATCTCCAGCAGTCAGGTCACAGGCATTATACACCCAGCTATACATTCAGTAGCCTTTTTCTGTTGGTTGAGATCCCAGCTTCCCAGAGGGGTACTAGCTGCAGGATGATGTGAAGCAATCATTGAAGGGGAAAGTCCCACTGGTTGCTTTGCTCACCCTTTTCAGCTAAGTGCACTTCTCCTTTAAGTTGTTCTCTTGTGTCACCAGCATGAAGTCGGTGAGGGAGCTGCAGTGTTGGGAGCATTTTAGTTGAGAACATTTTAGTTTTGGGAGCTTTTTGACAGACTGAAGCAGAGCTCACTCCTTCTCCAAGACAGTTACTTTCTCTAATAGTTTTCATTTTATGGGAGAACTTGTTATATGATTGCAGGGGTGTATAATAATACTTCGTAGCAAGAAGACTATAGGAAAAAAGACACTGCATTAACCAGAAACATAGTATTTCTAGCAAAGAAAAGAAATGGGCAAAGGTACTGAAACAGTCAAATAACTTTGCGCATATAAGAAAGTGCAGGCTCGTAACCACTAGAAACACACAGAATATTTGGACTCTTGCTTTAGATTTGGCCATTTAACATCTCTTTGACTTAGTTCAATCCTAGAGGATAGGTCAGTAGATGCATTTATATATCTATTAATTTGAAACCTCTATGTCAAAGTCAGGCCTTTATAAACATGAAAGAATTCCTATCTTTAAGTGAAGGTTTCCTCATAGGCATTTGTTAAGGAACTTCAGAGGAAGAAGGAATATTGTGGACGGAAGGGCAGAGGAATGAAGAGGAGGAATTTATTTTAATTGTGCATAGAGGCAGATTGCTTCTTTCCAGTTAGAACCTTTCTAATTTGTTTTCTGTATGCATCACCACTGGTTTGGTAATGATTGATTTATATTTATTTAACACACTTTGGCTAAATAATTCCCAAAAGGTTTAATAAATTTGCCGAGAGATAGAACTAATTGTAGCTAGTTTTAGAAAAAAGTGTATGAGCCAGCACTAAATTTTAGTTATCCATAAGGTGAGCATGTCACAAACTTTAGTTGGATAAGTCATCTCATTTTGTAATATTCTCATGGCTTTTTTTTTTTTAATGAAGTAGAAACTGTAGTCCACTTGAGTGAAGCTGTGAACTGAGGCACAGAAGTTCTGTGTTCACACTGAGTTCAGATAGACTTCCTGAAGGACCATTTATAATCATATAATTTGTCCAATGTTTCTGTTCTCTGCTACATGAAGTTGGCATTTATACTGTAAAGAAATCATTGTCATTTTGTGGGAGTAAAGACTGCTGATAGCTAAGGGCTATACATAAATAGCAGACTATGCTGGAATGAAAGAAGGAAGGATATTACTAGAAAAAATATAACTCTGCACATTTAATTTGTTGTTGGAATACTGTCTAGTACATCCATCTAATAGTAAAATGCTTACATTAACATTGGAGGTCTTTTCCTGGGAAAGGCTGTAGAAAGATCGGCAAGTGTCATCAACTTCTTTTATTGAAGCTTACTAGAGGAGTATGTTTCATAGACTGAACTATGTGCTTTGTAAATGTCTTATACCTTTTATTGAACATTAAGAAATTAGCATCAGATTCATTTAGTTTGTTTTTTAGACTGTGGACAGTATCTCGCTAAGTAGCCTAGGGATAGAAGGTGATAATATGCAGCATATCCAAGTCCATAAGGGTTAGCATATGTATATGGATGCATTTAGTGAGGTGCCATTAACACAAACATGGTTTATGCGTTAGGGTGTTAAGATGAATGAGACCTTGTTGCAGCGTTCACAAGTAATTGCTGTAATGTGTCACATAATCTGAAGATGCTTCGTATGAATAATCTCTAATGTTTTCAAGTATTGCTTCCCTGTATGGAGGATGTACGAGATATACCTGTGCCCAGCCTTAATGGATAAATAGGCATGAATCAGGTGAGAGAATAGCATGCAGTGTTTCAGGAAATGCTTACCAAGGGTAGGATTGATGTAAGATCAGTTCTTCAAATTGAAAAAATTGAGTCATTTTTGACAGAGCCATTTATCCTACCATTTTATCTCCATTGACTACAGATGTAGCCTGGGTGACTGCTGTGTCTGTGATAGTTTATATGCCTCAAATACTGTCCTGGATGAATAATTAGAGTTTTACATGGCTAAAACTAATCAACTACTTAGGACCTAATCAGCTATCACTTTTGCCAATAACATTTCTACTGCTAATACAATTTACTATAACGTGTCCCTACCCCTTTTAGGTGGTCCAAGGTCATCAAAACAGATTCATCATTGTCAGCTTCCGTGTAGCTTTGAAGTCTGTAGTTTTTATTTCAGATCTGAGGAAGAGCCTTCAAGCCTGTGTCCTGTTTATCTCTTCACAGTAGCCTTTAGGCATCCCGTCTCCTTAAAACTATGTCACAATCACATATTCGGACTAAGTACAACAGCACTGCTGTTATGGGGCCAACCTGTTCGTCTGGATTCCTTCTACAGTTAGGGGGACAGATGCTCTGTTGATCTGGAAGAGAATCTAGAGAAAACTAATTTTGGTTAGATGTTTTACTTGTAAATAGGTAAAGTGATAAAAATCCAGTAACAAAATACTATCTATTTTAGTAGTAAACTTAGTTTCTACACTATTTAAGGACAGTAATTTTCCAGACAATATGAGCATGTGTGTTGATTTTTAGAGCACTCAAAAAATATCTGTAATATCTGCTCATCTCGATTTAACTGTGGTGTCACTCCACTAATTCAAACTCATAAAATATGCAGTGTTTACCTGCAACAGTAATTGCATATAAAAATTTACATCAGCTGCATCCTGTATGTACACACTACTCACCTGAAAATACGTATTATATCTCTGGTCAGATGTTAATTATGCATATTCCTTTTTTTATTTTATACATTATTCATATGAAAAAACTTTAAAGCTTGGCTTTTGGGTAAATTTATATTGTCACATGGATGATGATTTTTAAAACCTACATTATTTACTGCATAGACCTGCTAGACTGCTCCACTGAATAAATAGAAGTCTTGGCAAAGTCAACAATTTTGCAAATACATGTTATTTACATAATCCTTTTCACAGAAGTATGCACAGTATTTCCAAGATCTGTTTGTGAATAGTGTTAATTAGAAAGGCAATTTATCTTCTAATGGACCCTAAAAGTGATTATGGTTGCCTCAGTTGCACTTTCTTTGTTTACAGATTGTGGCACAAGAGATTTTTGGGAGTATCTCTTTTGTCAGTCTAGATGTAATGCTTAAAGTCCATGCATTTTGAGCACTTAAAGTCCTTGCATGTTGTTTCTTAGGATGATAAATCATGTTTCCTACACCGTGAAGATCTGTATTACATTAGCTTCAATATCAAAGAAATTTGGATTTACATATGTTGTGAAAATGCAAGCAGTACTCCTGCTATTTTTCTTCAAGTTTTTTTCTGTGAAAATGTGGATGTTAAATCTCAAGCTTCTGGAAAAGATTTATACCTCCCAAAATGCAGATTTATGTACTTCAGCTGTTGGTTAATGAAGCCATGATATCTGTGACTAAAGTCAGATTCTTTGATATGATAATTTTGATGAAGCAGTATTTATGTAATCTTTTGGGTGTTATTCTTCTTTGTCATTCAGTCTTTGTTCTGCCTCACACCATATTGATGAAAGCCTACACTGAAAACTGGAAAATCCAACTACTGCATTTATTTAATGTAGTGAATATGCAATATATTTTCTTAGGATTGGACAGGTTTTAGTATGTAAAAAAAAAAACAAAAAAAAACAAAAGAAAAGAAAAAAATCAGGTGGCATTAGTTTGTGCGCAGTATTTGGATCTGCTTTGAGAAAGGGTAACTTGCTTCAAAGGTTCTGGTTTTGCCTTGCTTTCCCTAAGGCAGCTGCGTGTGCTCCCTAGCAGGAGTCAGTAGATAGTGAGGAGTGAGGCCCGAACAAGTTGTCTTCACATTTATGCAGATTGCCTAAGGAAAAACTCGCAGTGATTGCTGTCACCCTGTTGTTATCTGAGAGAATGATCGTTCTGACAGAGACAATTGCTGCCCCAACATTTCTGTTAACATGAAGATTGATTCTACCTTTAGGCCTTATTTTGAGTTCTCGGTGGATCTCCTGAAGCTTTTTCGTTTCCCTTGTACGTACTTGCTTCATTTCTTTCATGCTCGGCATTAGTAAACGTATTTCAAAACACAAGAATTAAAATTGTAGACAAAGAATGTTGCTGGGTGCTGTATTCAGATTGACCTTACTTGGAGGCCAGTGTGTGGATATATTTTCAGAGAAAAGCTACATAAAATAAATATTAGAGGTGACCTAAGAGGGATCTGGTGTTGAAAGTGGTTACCATCACTGCACATATTATCAGAAGGACAATATGTATTTTTAATAAAGCAAAATTGTAGAATGGGATTTTTTTACTATGCGGTTGGTTGGTTTTTATATGATAGAACTTAAATTCCCCTTCCCAAGGATATACATTAGTCCTAGAATAATCAGAATGCTGGGAATGATTTGGTACGACAGCTGAAGAAAACAGCTGTAATCCCTTCTGACAACATAAGTTATTTAGTATTTTTAAAGTTAATTTAATATTTCTGAATGTAATCATATTCAGAAATTCCTAGCAAAAAACAAATTTATTATTGAAGAACTCTGCTTATTATTTATTGTATTTAGCTTCCCCTCAGTACGCGTTTTAAGGTTTTGTAAAAGAAGCTGGATATTAGTGCCAGAGGCCGGCAGATAATGAGATGACTTATTCCTCAACTAGAAGGGGCTATTCGAAAAATTAATTTTTAAGATGTCAAATGCATTATATATGAAGATAAAATTAACAGAAATATAGCATGTCATTTCCCCTACGTTATTTTTGTATTGCTATGATTTATTTCTGCAAACAGTAGAAAAAAACGCAGTTACTCCCCGAGTTGTGACAATATGATTGAGAGCTGGTTGAGCATCCACCTCCTTGGGTAGGCCTGTTTTGTCACCAAATGCATGCTCCTGTAATCTACAAGCCAAATGTAAGACAGTAAAATTTATTCAAGCAAGAAATACAAATTTACCTCTCTCTGATCAAGATTCCCACCAATTCATCACTTTAATGTATTCTTTGCCTCAGCATAAAAGCCTACTTAAAGGGCTTTAACTTACTCTGATATGACATGTTGAACAAAGTAACACTATTTAGAGAACAAGCCCTGTTGCAGTTATCACCACTGTTAACTTGATGAATTCTAATACTGAAAATAATTTACTGAAAATGACCTGTTGAAGTATCACCTATTCAGTGAGGAGGCAGGGGAGAGTAAATTTCCCTCATAACACAGCTGCAGAAGCAAATGAAGGTCACAGGGTCACATTTCAATATTGAGCTTGTTTTCACTTGTGTTATCTCTAGTGTATGAACTTCTGACTTTGTTATTTGGTATGTTTGGTATATTGATTAGTAAAGGTTTTGTTAGTTCACAATGCCGGAAAAACACAGTAAGGCAGCCCTTGTGTCTTATTTGCTGTATTAAGAATTGTCCTTTAGACACAGTTTGTTATTGTCTGTTTGTCCCCGCCAGATCGTAGTCTTCTAGATCTTCAAAGTTGATTTGGTATGAGTAAATAAATGGATATTTTATGTCAAGCATAGGAGAATATTCCTTTTGGAGCCCAGTTGCATGATGCTGCATAGGATTCTGAGTTAGTAGAGCAGTACAACAATACACACAAATCACAGTGCCAGGACAAATTACACTTTGCAGAATACAGCAATTTCTATATATAGTTGAATCACAATGTGAATGTGATTCCTATTGCCAGTCTCTATAATATTCTCATTGTTGTGACACTGAGTGTCCCCAGTGGCCAGGATGGAATGCAGGGAGTGTGAAGTCAGCCCAAGCCCATTGGTATCCAAAGCTCTTTTTGTTCATAGTTGTGTTATTTAATACTCTGGTTTTGGTAAAGGTGTGGATATACCCCTGCTACTGATCTGACACGTGCAGGAAGACATTTGGTCTCTTTGGATTAACTTGGAGATGAACGTTGATTGGTTCATTTAATAACAACAACCAGTTGCTGATCCACTAAACTGATATATTTTTCTAGATCAAAATCCCCCTGTGAGCCTGTTTGTATGGAACCAAGTTCAGCTTTTTTAGTAGCAGCTGTCACCAGTGATTCCCCATATCCTGCCAAGAGCCTTGGATGCACACTGTCGTTGTCCATCTCCTCTCAGTCTTCTTCCATTGTAGGGCTTCAGTGGTTGATCACACTTCCTCAAAACAATGCACAATGATAATTTAATATCTGCCCACAACCTTAGGCAAGTCTTACTGGGATCTTTGCAAGAAATCCTTCTTTCTACAAGTAAGTCAAGCTGTATCCCTAGTGCAGCTAGAGTTCTCAGCACACATAAACACAACATGGTTATTTCATGCAGTGAATTACAGTGATAGTTCACTAGATTAAAACCTCTCCAGGCAAGCTGGTCTGAATAGTCAGGATTACAGCAATCACTGTGGATGCTGATGTTAAGTCTAAGATAAGATAAAAAAAGAGATGGTGATTTTTTTTTAGATAAATATTATACTCAAGGAAATAAAAATATTAATAACATCACCATAATTGAATAAAAATTGAACCCCTGGAAAGCTACTCTGATGTCCTGCTGTTGGACTACAGCACACCCAGCAAGCCTCCATGTCTGTCTCTCCAGCATGTAGAATGAATCTTGTGGCTCTTTATCCCCCAGTATTCTTGGAGGGCGATTCATGCAGCCAGGATTGTTGATACTGTATCAGCTGTATTGCTTTTGGCTCCAGTTTTAAAATAAAATGCTTTCTCACATAACTTTTTCTATCATATACTGGTTCTTAAACTGTGTAGTAAAATAGAGATTTAACGGAAATGTCAAAATGATCCAAACATTTTTTTCTTTGTGTTACTTAGTGACATAGAAACATTTAGTACTGGTGATTTAGTGAACTACATATGGGGATAGACTAATCTGGTCCCTCTCCATATCACCCAAAAGTCTTCAGGAAAGTTTAGCATTTGGATTTTAGCCTTGGGTGTTTTCATCTTGCTCTACACGACTGCTTGTGTTGCTCCCAACAGTGAGGAGTGGTTCAGCAATCCCATAACAATTAGGTCTAGATTTGATGCAGTCAGACTGAGTGTTGCCAAAAATGAGTGCCCAGGTCTCCTTCAGTTACTATCAGAGTAGAATAAGGAAGCCAGTCCACATATATGGTGTGATGAGCTTTATAGCTGAATTATGGATGGGAAGTTTTCTAAATCCAGAAAACAAGGGTTTTTTCAGCTCTTTTTGTAATGATTGTTTTTACTTTCAACCTTTTTCATAATAATGAGACTCTTGAAACTTTCCCATTACTTAGGAACATACATATACATGCACAGTGTATATGTTACATATGTATATCTCTATACAGTGGATAGGCAGTGTTTGCATATGGGTAAATGACTCCTGAAGGAACTACCAGATAATCTTTGCTCAATATTTAACAATTTCTAATGTGTTTCACCTAAGCTCATGCATTTTCAGGAGGGCTGTTGAAGAAGTGTTGATGTTGCCAGAGCATTTCAAACTAATATTTGTATCAATGTCCTTTTGTCCATGTCCTGCAAGTTTTGAGAGACTAATTTTTTGTTCAGTGCTTTGGCCAATGATACAGGCTTGTTATGTAGAACTACATTTTTAAGCTTTTTATTGCTTTATACAACTTTTATTGAATGACTTTGTGAAATTTCTTAATGGAATGGATATCTGCATCTTGTAAATTTAGTACTGACTATTCCCTGTGGAACTTTTGTATGATAAATTAATATCAATATTTAACCTTGTAAAATATATGGCCTGTGGCAGGAGATGGAAAGGTTTTAGCAGGTATACACTGATAAATGGATGCAGTTTTTCATGCTGTCTTCCACTGAAGTGATTGCAGTTTCTTATGTGTGCTATTTTTTATTTTCCTTCTACTCTTTGTTCTTAACAAATAATAATATACACTATTCATTGAATAGCTAAGAAAAGCATTAAAAGGAAAAGTGTTCAAATGTATCCTTTTCTACAGATATCTTTCCTGTATCCTTAGTTGTAGTGTGAGTTAGAGGATCTTTGCAAGCTTCTGTTTTGATGCAGCCTGGAGTAAAGACAAGCTTCATGCTGCTTCAGGAGTTACCTACATTACACAAGAAAATGGGGACCACTCAGTTTTATTCCCTAAATCATGGCACTGACTGTAGGTCCTCTCTAGCACCCTCAGCAAGCTTGCAGGTGACACCAAGCTGAGCAGTATGGTTGACACACCCGAAGGATGGGGATGCCGTCCAGAGCGATGTGGACAAACTGGAAAAGTGGGCTCTTGGGAACCTCATGCTGTTTAACGAGATCCAGTGCTGTACCTGGGTTGGGTCAGCCTCTGATATCAACACAGGCTGGAGGATGAACTGATGGAGAGCAGCCTTGGGGAGAAGGACTTGGGGGTGCTGGTGCATGAGAGGCTGGACCCAGCAATGGGCACTTGCAGCCCAGAAAGTCACTTGTATCCCGGTCTGCATCCAAAGCAGTGTGGCGAGGAGGGAGAGGGGGGGATTCTGCCCCTCTTCTCTGCTTTGGTGAGATCCCACCTACAGTGCTGCATCCAGCTCTGGGGTCTCCAGGACATCAACCTTTTGGAGTGAGTCCAGGTGAGAGACATCAAGGTGATTAGAGGGATGGAGCACCTCTCCTGTGAGGAAAGTCTGGTAGAATTTGATTTGTTCAGCCTAGAGAAGAGACGGCTTTGTGGTGACCTAATTGCAATTTCCAGTACCTGAAGGGAGCATACAACACACATGGAGAGGGACTTTTTACCAAGGGCATGTAGTGACAGAATAAGGGGGAATGGCCTTACAGTGAGAGTAGGTTTGGATTAGATATTAGAAAGAAATTCTTTACTGCAGGAGTGGTGAGACACTGGACCAGGTTGTCCAGCGAAGTTGTGGATGCTCCATCCTTGGAAGTGTTCAAGGCCAGGCTGGATGGGGCTCTGAGCAACCTGGTCTAGTGGAAGGTGTCCCTACCCATGGCAGGAAGGTTATGACTAAATGATCTTTAAGGTCCTTTCCAACTCAATTAATTTTTGATTCTATGATTCTAATTTTGGAAAAGCCTTTGCTTCATCATCAGATCTATTTATTTTCTGCTTCCAATCTTTTCTCTCTAAACTTCATTATTCTATTTCTTTTTCATTGTTTTCTTTTGCTTGTGAAAGCCAGAAACTTCCAGGATTCTAGTTCTTGCCTCTTACTAGGCCAGTAAGGCTTGGGAATGAAAAGCACATTAAAAAGCTGGCTTCAGAAAAGCTGGATGCTGGGGAAGGTTAACACTCCCTTTTACGTCTGATTTAATACAATTCTTGGTTTCTCTCCTTGTTGTAAATAATATCCTTATAGAAGTTGTTTATCATGTGCAGGAAACAGTTTCACTAACACAGTGTAACAGTTAATTGCTGTTGCTGTTTCAGCTACATTAATCACACAAAAAAAATCTTACTTGGGATGCGTTGTTAATAACAGTGTCTTTGGCAAATTTAAAGAAACCTCCCCATAAAAATTACCTGTGCTAATTCTCTGGAAATCATAAGATGTGCTAGGTCTTTTGGGGTTTTTCAAGAAAGAAAATAAGGATTTCATCTACATGATGATAAATATTTGCCATTTTGCAATTACCAGCATATGTGTATCGCAAATACATAATAGTTCAAAGTGTTTTGAATATATTTTTGTTACTAATGTATCTTTCTTCTTCCATAATGAGTATAATTTTTTTTTTTTTATCTGAGAATTATTAACTATTCAGTTGTGATCCAGCTGTATAATTTATGTTTAATTCTTTGGAGGGAAGAGAACCTAAAGAAAAGCACTGGAGTTTTTTGTAGAGGACAATAATTTATAAGAATAAATATGTCTGTATTTTACTTCTCTTTTCTAAAATAAGGATTACAAAAACATTGTCACACATTTATATCTAATGCTTGACGTGTATAGTTTAAACCAGCATTTTTTGTTCATAATTCTTATTCTTCTTAAACTAATTTAAGTTTGCTGCTGAGTTCCTCCAAATACTTTTCTAAATATCTGACCAAATTATCTATTTCTGTAATTTTTTGGCCCTTTAGCTTGCCATGGTATTTCATTTTTAATTTCAGTCACTATTCAGAGCTCCCACATGCCATTACAAAGATGTGGTTTCAGTTGAATGATTGGCTTAAAATATCTAATGGCTTTATTTAAATAAATCTTGTTCTGATTTTATTCTTGTCTCACAGTTATCACTTGCTTAGGCTGACACAATTGGGTTTATAAGGTGTTAAAAGTGTGTTACTGGATGGACATGTTGGCATTATACATCACAATCATTTTATCCCCAATCATTGTAAAAAAAAAAATATTAAAAGTCTTATTGAGCTCAGTGAGGTTATTTGCATACAGAATTATTAATACTCTTAAATTCATGTACTGATAATGTCTGTGTATGGAGCATATGCTGTGAAAAAATTTACCTATTTACAGGTGCTGATGCCCATGCAACTCTAAATAGGGTGTGAGGGAAAACTGTGATCAGAATTTGGCAGACTTCCACTGTATCTGAAAACACCATACAGTTTGTAATGTCAATATACTGCAAAGGAACATTACGTGTTAAAATCCTTTTGGTTCATTTCTAAAAGGCTCATCTAAAGAATAGTATACTCAGACGCAGCATTTCTGATCTACTGGTGTCTACTTCCACCATCTGCTTTTGCAGAACTATTTTTACCTTAACAAGTAGCAGTGGCTGCCACTGAGTGGCCCTTTGATGTGCAGTCAATCAGAGACAAGAATAAAATTGCATAATAGACTATAATTTCCTGTCTGATCATAAGCTCTGCTTTTTGTGCTGGGCGATTTCCTTCAAACTAATTGACAAATGCACTGGCACAGGGAGTGATGGGCTGCAGCTGCGTGTGGTTTGTCAGAAAGACAGAAGGAAAGGAAATCTTGAGGAGTATTGAGGTGTTTGTGACATTGAGATGGATCTTCTTCTGGGAATATTCATAGTTAGAATTAAGAACTTGTATTTTTTTCAGCAAAAAAAAAAGCCCGTCCATTCTTTCAGGCTTTAAAATAGGTTTTGAAAAAGAGAAAATGACATGGAAGACTAAGTTGCCCTTCTTGCGTCATTCCTCCTAACACAGGGCAATGGAAACACAGCATACAGCCCAAAATAATAAACTAATACCGTTCTCTCACGTTTGCTTCAGAGAGCTGAAATAATTGGTCAGCACAGTCAGGCTTTAAAACCAAACAAAGTTAGGAACAACTCTTCTCTTTCAAACTATCGTACCTCACGTGCCTCACAGAAATAATGGTGCATATTTGTCTTCCACCCACCGTTATAAGGTGTGCCATCCAGGATGTTTGCAAGAGAATTTGTGGAACTGTGCTTTGCAGATACATTTTGGCAGCAGTGACCCATTCACAAAGGTTGGATGCTAGGTGCAGTCTGTACTAGCTGCCTCTCACAAAGTTTCAGCTTTTCTGATGTAAAATAGCCAATGTATAGAGAATTACGTGTAATCAAACATAGACTTATTTTTCTCCTTGTTCGGAAAATTTAACTTTATGCCTTGCTCAGAATTTTTTGAATTTACATTCTGAGCTCCTGGGAATTTTTTTGGGGGGAAACGTGTTAATTTTGATCTAATGAAATGAATATTTTTAACATGAAAACTGTTTTAAAACAGCTTTTACTTCAGCAAGAAGGAACAGATTCATCCTGTCATCATCAATTCAGCTGTTATTTCACATTTTAATTTATGTGTATGTTGCTTTTGACATAGCAAATCTTTTGAATAATTTTCTTTATCTGGCATTCTCAAAATGATAGAAGCCCAGAAAATGTTTGGCTTCAGTACATGTGGCAGTGGAAACTGCTCTTCCAGGGGAATTGTGACCTAACTAGATAAGACTAGATAACAGTTTTCATATTCTGATATTTAAGACATTTTGATCTATCATGGCACTAAGTTAAAACTTCAGATTATGAGGCCCCCATTTTTTAAATTTAGGGAATTACTTTATACAGCTATCTTAGTCTTTAATTTAAAAAAAAACCAAAACAGCAACTGTAGTTTCTTAGCTTTTTTGTGAAATATACCTTGAAATTATAAACCTGCAAGCCTTTAAATATCTAAGATTGTATCATCTATGGACCTAGATGTAACTGAGAGATAAAGCATTATGTTATCTTCCCCAAAGTTGCTGATGTGTTGGACAGTAAAGGTAAATCCAGCAAAACTGATTGGCAGAGAATTGGTAAAATTGCAAGAAATTTATTCACTACATTTGTGGCACAGCATAGCTCTACATGGTCTTCATTATTTGCTGTGCTTCTGTATAATTTATACATGCTTTCAGTCTGCTTAGAGTTGGTTTAAAAAAACTCAAACAACAAAACAGAAGCAAAGTTGCTTGTATGTGAAATATCTGACAATTTTCATCCCATCGTACTCAATTGGTAAACTGTGTACATCACCATTTTTCAGTCTCTTGAGAGACCTCCTACTGTATTTTGGCATTTCGTTATTTGGAGTTTTTAACTTTTCATTTTTGTCATAGTATTTGAGTCATGTGCCCAGTAAGCATTTTTGTGAATTGGAGCCCGTGCTCTTCCTTAGCAAACTCATGTCTACGTCTGCTCAGTGAATGGGATTTGACACTGTACTGAAATGATAGCATCCGAGTTGAAGGGGTTAAACATAAATATTATATATAATAATATATTTAATATATTTAAGGGGAAATTGTAAATTACTATATTGTGTAAATTTTAAACAGGCCCAATGGATTTCTCTGTGTATCTGTGTTCAGACAATATATTGAGTTTGTAGGATTCTTGTGTGGCACTGAGATATTTGAAATGGTGTTTCTCTTTTCCTTAGCAGTTTTATAGTAGGAATGTCAGACTATTTTTGGCAGTCAGTTTGGGCCATATGTTCTTTCATCTCAAAAGTGGCTGCTGGGTATTTTGTTGTGTCAAGGACTTAGAGGTACTTGTTATTTGGCTGTGAGATAGATAGGAAAAGTAGATGTTAAAAAAAAAAACCAAAGGAGAAGAGCTTTGAAAAACTCAAGAGGGAGAAAATTGTCATCTATATATGGTAACTCTTCAAGCTTAGCTACAAGAACTTCTATTTTTTACCAGTTCGGAAGAAAAGCTGGGTACACATTCCTATGACATAATTGTAAATTTTTTTGGCAACCCATCATTTTGCAGTTCTTTTTTGATTTACGGGGTTAAATTTTACTGCCAGCAAGGATAGTTTCGCTAAAGCTAGTGTAGTTATTTATGCTCTTTAACGCACCTTTACCTTACGTCCTTAACAGATGTAATTTTGCCTTAATAATTTAAGTTGAACCCATCAGGGTAGACTCCAAGTTGCTGCAGAAATGGTGTGGCTGAGGCAGGGACTGTGACCCCAGGGGCCCTGGGCAGAGTGTGGAGCCCCTGGGGAAGCCAGGCAGGGGCAGTCAGGGCTCGTGGTGCCCCAGTGCCCTCCCTTGGTAGTGTCTCTTCAGGCCACTGCCATGGTTTTAGTGGTGAGAAAAGAGGTCTTGCGGGAGGAAAAATGGTGCCCATGGTTTGAAAGCAGTAGGTTGAGGTTAGCATTTAAAGGTGAAGGGCAGGGACTGGACTGTCTCAGAACATCTAAGCTTATTTTTCTGCTAGTCAAGAATTATCTATCAGTAAAGTTGGTAAAACAGAAAGATACTTAAGAAAAAAAGAGGCTGCAGCACATACCCTTAAAATTAAGTTTTCCATGAAGAAAATCAATTGCATTTGCCTATCTTGCTTTTTAAAACAAATCAGGACACAATTGTAATGATACTGGGATCCCCTCTAATGGGATGAGTAAAAACAAAGAAATGTGGACATTCAAAAGCTGGCATTAGATCTGCAAACACCAAGGAAATGAGCCCTTTTATGCTTCTGTTCTCCAGAGCAGCCGGCCTCATCCTCTCCATTCAGTCAATGCAGTCCGCTGTACAGCATCCAGCCGTGTAGTAGTTGTACAGCCCGCGATCCTGGGCTTAACAGGGCTGTAACAGTGTTTATTCCCTGGAGTTTTGGCTTGGTGTTATTTGTCCTAGTTCTTGTAAAAATGAAACAAAGTGAAACCAAAGGTTTCCCTGTCAGTAGGTGGGTATTTAGATATGTTTTCTCTGGGACTTTTGGGGTTTTTTAATGTGTGGAACTAATCTGTTTCTACATGGCCATTGCAATGATACATATGCAATTTTAATCTACATTATAATGTGGATTTTATGAATTTCTATACTTGTTTTGTTCTATACTGAGCATCTAACAAACTTCACAAGGTGAGAAATCTCCTTCCTTAGTCAAGTGTGACAGCTGCCGTATTTATCATACATTTGTTTGACTGGAACTTCAGCTGTCCAACAATGCTTCTGGTATTTAGATGAATGTAGATGCCACAAGAAAATGATATTAAATTTCGTGTGGAACTGCAAAAAGGTGTAACTGTTAAAATGGTGGAATCTCCCTAAGGAAGTTTTCACCTTGACAGTTCCCTTTACAGCCTTAAAGCTATTGCAATATATCCTACTTCAGATTTTCTGACCCTCTTATGAATGTCTTTGAACTCATGCGGTCTTTGCAAAAATACTGGCCTATTCTTTCACAGGGCAGGGGTAATTTAAAAGCTGCGAGAGTATACATTTTATTTTTAAGTGTAATACTTCCTATTAATACAGAAAGCTATAGCATATGGCTTGAAATATGTGGAATTGAAAGACTCTTATCCGTATCCAAGCACATTAAAGAACAGTATGCATCTGTTGAAAATGAAACATGAATTTAGGTTGATTCTGTATCAAGGAAGTTCATGGCAGCTTGGTGCTGACATAAGCAGCCAGTAAATCAGGGCAAAAATAGCTAGGAAAATAGCATTTTTTAAGAGACTTATAAAGGAAATGCCAACATAATTGTAGTGTTGAGTTAGCTAGCTATGCATTCCTCCAACTTAAAGAGAATAATAAAATGGAGTGAATTAATCACAGGAAATAATTTACTAGACAAATTTAGCATGTGTCTTGGATTAAAAGGCATACTTCCTAGAACAAAATTAGGTTACTGTGAGAACTGCTGAGTTTAAAATTGCCTCACTGCAATACAAGAAAGCAACTGCATGTGCATGCATAGCTCTGGAGGAAAAAAAGAGACTAGTGCTGAGCTCTTGTCTGTTTTATTTGCCTCTGTTCTTGGTTTGGATTACTTGGCAGCATGAAGAGTCAGGAAGAAACTGTTAACCTGCCTGCCTGTTACTCAGTCTTACATTCTATGTATGGGAGTATGTGTATGGGAATACAAACCCAGGACATCTACAGAAGAGCACTCTTCTTCAGAAGAGACTGTTAAACCCCTGTAAAAAAACCAGCTGTAAATGTATTATTGTCTCCAGCAGCGACCATAAGCAGAGATCCTTCTAAAGAAAGACCATAGGGCAGGCATAGATGATATTTCTCCCTGATGTTCTTCCAACTATTTTTAACTCAAATTACAGGAGCTTTAATATGTATTTTCCTAAAAATAGCGGGGG